>BMAC01000222.1:1291877-1314974 GCA_014905375.1 Phtheirospermum japonicum | reverse complement strand
TGTTGATTTTTGTTTCTGACATTTAAGTTTTAGAATTGTTAGGTTTGGGTTTCAGTTGTGGACTAAATCAATATTTGAGTTCAGAATGTTTGGTTCAGTCTTTGTGTAGGATGCAACGAATAATTGAAGGTCAAGATCAGACTACGTAAAACATTCTATGATACCCTAAACTTGCGAGAGATGTATTGGTTGCGTAAGTAATTAGCAATTTGGTGTTATTATTAGTATTATTATTATTATTATAAGTGAAGCTTGTCATTATATTAAAAAGAAAGAACCTTAGAAACAAGGTGAGAAAGGTAAATTCCCATTCTTCCAACAATATGGACAAAGGGGAAGAAAATACAGAGGAAGCTAATGTATGAGCTATTTTCTGTAAAACATCAGAAACAAATCATTTTTACTAAATCTAGAAAGTAATGGTAGGTTTTACTATGACTTTATACCCTACACAAAGTTGGGTTTGAAAAATTTGAACCATAATAGGTTTTTGTTTGAACATTACAAGTTGGGTTGTGAAATACAAACCCAGCTTTAAAATATATTTTAATTTTTTAAATAAAAAATATTTGAATGAGTTTTGTTTCTTTTAAATGAATATTTTAAATATTCCTTTTATTTTTTTTAAATAATGGAGCCCATAAAAACTTGTTTGAGTTTATGATTGTTGATGGAGATTTTAAAATGTAGGATGTTTATTGTTCTTGACTATAAATTTGGCAGGTTTGTGAAAATGGTAAGTGGGTTCGTGTCTTGAGAAGGCTTAATGGGTAAGATCCAACCAAGTCATTTTAGAAACATTAATTTTTGGTTGAAGAGAAAAATGAACAAAAAAACAAAGAACATGCTATCCATTCCATATGTCAACCAACACAAAGATAATGCTCAAGCAAAACCGCCAACGATCATAACAGCTTCTTAAATTCAAGTATTTAAAAATGAATGGAAAAATCTCATGACAATGTGAAAAAGTGAGACTCTTTATGATTGCCGACAAACTAAAACAAACTTCCAAGTCCTCTCATCGGAAAAGCCTCGATGTCGATCTTTTCGGGATCTTGCCTTCAAGTTTTAATCTCCTATAAGATTCTCTGATGTGGCACGGCCTGATTGGTCCTGTATCCTGCCTCTCTGACATCACTACTCTGGCTGCAATTCGTAGTCCATCAGTAAAACGCACACACACACACAAAAAAAAGCATCACCCAAAGTATAAAATAAAATGCTTCACAAGTTTAGCATACCCATTTCAATAAGCTCCCCAACAAACATTTTTGCTACTCCAGACATAACAATCGTAACAGGAACAGAAACTTTCGCACTTCCAGTTACACTTGTTAATAACTGCATCGACAACACACACATAATCTCTCCGGCAAGATGATGTGGCCGAAAAATAAAACTATTTTGCACGCCCAGGCAAAAAGTTACTTCATCAATATATTTATTTATTTATTGCCTACCCGTTTCATGTTAGCTCTCTGAAATCCAGACCTTCGAAATGATTCATATCTATTCATTTGCTCCGGTGTAAAATGAGCCAATAGCTCCCTGAAGAAAAGACAAAGTTAGATGAACTCCCAAGATTAGATTAAGAATGAAAAACTTAATTGTCGTATTAGGGCTAAAACTGCCAAAACTACCCTTATTTATGTTTCTAAAATTAATGTTTTAATATCTTCAAAATGAGTGATGGAAATATAAAATACATTAAACGAGTTGTGTAAAATTCTCTAAGGCAGACAATTATTTTGGGACGGAGGGATTATATATTATTGCCGAGATAAATCAATAAGTAAATAATACCCTTCCAGTCCTCCTTTTGTACTTTAGTTGCATTATTTACAATCACGACGAACTTATTTGAAAAACCGTGGAACCTAATAAACGGACATATAATAGCCAACTTACTGCATCTTAGCAGTTTTTGCTGGATCACCACTTGGTCGGAGTTTGCCAAGCTCAACATCCACGTTCTCTTCTTCTTCTTCATCGTCATCTTCTTTGTTTTTGCCAACTGGGCCAGCGGACCCTACCGACGCGGGTAGAACATTAGCACTTGTGTCCATATCATCGCTACCAGCCACAACGGGCCCAGCTGAAGTTTGGGCCTCATTCTCATCGACACCAACAGGGGATTCCGGTGGTGATTCGTCTTGTTCCTCGAATGCAATCTCAAAGGGATCCTTGGATTTCTTCATACCACTTGCCTACAAAATATTTCATATCAAAATATTACATCAATCCATACTTTTGAGAGCCAAGCACCTACAAATTTATGGCTAATTAAAACAAAACTGCATTTACTGGGATATAATCATATTATATATGATCTAATTCAAATCAATAGCGATTGCGCTAACTCAGAAAACAAACAGAAGTAGCAAAATTAAGCAAAACTTAAATCAAGTCCTTAAATTCAATAAAGAAACCCACAAAGACAACCAATCAAAATCAGGTGAAATAGTAATCATAAAAGCTGAAAAGCAAAATCAATTTGATAGACTTCTAAAACCCCCTCAAATCAGACGATTGGCTTTAATGTCAAAAACCTTTTTTTTCCTTTTCCGGACTGCAAAGAGCTTACATACCTTCTGGTTTCAAGTGCGCTTACAAGAAAAGTGCTTGTTGCATAAGCGCAAAATGGCAGGACTATATATAGGGCAGAGGGGGTGAGATTTATTATCAAATCGATGTGGGATAATTTTCTGGGCCCATGGCCCAATCGTGGGCTTTAAACAGTTACGTGGTGATAAGACACAAGGTCCGGACTGTTTTGCCCCGACCCGGCATACATACCGGGGGCACATTTCTTCTGTTTTCACGTTCTGGGTGGGGGTGTGAGAAGAACACTTGTGGCATTCAACCATATAGACGAGACGAGACGAGACGAGACGACGACTGCAAGTTTTATGACATACAATGTATCAAATAGACTGAAGAAATTTAAGAATTCGTTTGTTTTTGTGTACCTTTTTCCTCTTTGAATATCTTCGATGAAGAGAAATATTCCCTAAACCAGTGATTTTATAATTCCTTCCCCTTTTCGGTTCGATTTTCCTAAAGAATTCTAGGGTTTGGCTGTTTAATTTGAATGAATGAATTCCCTTCGATTTTGTGTGGCTAGGCTACGGCTGGGATGAAATTAGGGGAATGTAAGAGGGCTTTCGATCCCCAAGACTGAGTTTTATTGTTTTGTTTTTTCATTTCTTGCATTTTTTTAAAACTTCATTTAAGAGTTTTAGTTTTTCATTATATGTTATTATGATAAGATATATAACAATTACTCTCTGATCATTAATTTAGTTAGTGTTTTTCAATTATATATTTCTTGAATTTATTAATATCAATTAATACCCATAAAAATCAGTATTGAAATTAGTATATTTGTTATGGAATAGTGAGATTTTGTATTGTAATCATCAATTTTCAATTTACGAGTTAGAAAATAGTATTTCAATAATATTAATTAAGGGTGTGTGTGGAAATAAAACATTAATGATATGTTAATAGGGCGCGGATATACACACCCCAATAATTTATGAGTTAACCCAAGTGATAAGAACACCCCAAAAACTTTTAAAATATATATTTTTTTACTAAATCAACCCCACAAACACCCTATTTTACCCCTATTTAATATAATATATAATATAATAATAAACTAAAATAAAAAGAATAATAATAAATTGAAAAAGAAAAGAAAAGGAAAGTGAGAGAGGAAGAAACTGCGAAGAAGAAAGAAAACGCAGCCAGAGGAGAAAAAGAGGGGAAAAAAGGGAAGAAAAAATTGTTTTGAAAAATCCATATAATTTACCGAGAGGAAGAATGGAACGGGGTGAGCCATCAAACGTACGGGATAAGTTTCTCATTGGGTTTGATTCACTTATTAGGTTAGGGTTTTGAAGTTTTTGAAAGAAATTACCGTGTTCTACTCTGGTTCGTAGAACCAGAGCCATCTGTTCGGTCGAAAATTTCGAACATATAGCCCATGTTCATAAATATAATTCGAACAATATGCATGTGTTCAAATAATATATTCGAACATATGTATAATGTTCGGTCAGAACTTTCGAACATACATCAGTTGTTCATTAAAACCAGATCGAACATATTCGCGATTTTCAACCCAATAAATAGTAATACACTCAAAAAAAAAAGAAAAAAAAAAGACTAAAACAGATAGATGTCAAGAATAATAACATTATTCATCTTGTTCTTATCATTATCCTCCATTCTTACAAGTTTTAATGTGAATTTTTTTTAGGTATTGAAACAGGTTTGGGGATGAAGAAAAAGTTACGAGAATTTAATATATTTCTGTTTTGGGGTTAACTAATAGTATTTTGGGGTGCGTATATCCTCACATGGTATATATATATATATATATATATATATATATATATATATATATATATATATTTATATAATTATATTAATTTTATTTTTTTAATTTTAGTTATATATTGTGAGTTGAGTTATTTCAGTCTTTTCATTAAGGCCTATTTTTGTCTAAAATAATTTGGGGTAAACTCATAAGTTTTTGGAGTGCGTATATCCGCGCCCATGTTAATATTGTAACTGGACTATCTTTGTGGGACGGAGAAAAATGGAATAGTGGACTATCTTTGTGAGATGCAGAGAGTATATACGAAGATGATATGTGTTCCCTCCTTCCCAAAATAATAGTCAGGGAGTATATACGATGATATGTGCTCGTGCGGTTGATTTCACATAAATTAAGAAATTAGTAGTTTATAGTTAAAACATTAATTTAATTAGCTTTTTTCAATTATAATCTTCATGGATTTATTAATGTCAATTAATATTTATAGAAATCAGTGTTGGAATTAGTATATTTATTATTTCAAGAATATTAATTAAGGGTAGGTGTGGAAATTAAAATTTAATAATATGTTAAATATAGCAACTGGACTATCTTTGCGAGACGGACGAAAATGGAATAATGGACTATATTTGTGGGACGGAGGGAGTATCAACAATTTGATGTAATGATATATTAAAATTATATTATGATAAATTAAATTAGTGGGAAAATGTTTTTGGCAAGAAAATCACCGATGACGAGTAATATATGAGAAATTGTAAATAATCACGCAGAATTGAAACTCTCTACAATTTTCCCCAGATTGCAGAGCAACATATAATGTTTTGTGCAATAAATAAACTCATATTAGTAAAGAATTAAAAAGAAAAAAAGGAAGACGCCAGTTTCTATACGCTACATTACATTTGACAGAAAATGGGTATTGTTACCATAATTTCAAAGGGCAACAGTTAAAAACTGTATTATATAACACACTGTATCCCTCTTGTCTATCACATAAAGCCCCTTACTTACTTAAAAGACGCAAAAAAGCTGATTGTGTCGTTGAGAGCTTGAATGAAGTAATCTACATCCTCTTTTGTGTTGTAGAAATAAAGACTTGCCCGTGCACTTGCATTGACTCCCAAGTAACGATGGAGTGGCTGAGCGCAATGGTGACCCGATCTAATCGCTACACTATGCTGGAAAAAGTAAATATGCCAAAAAAATGTCACAAGGCGGGTGTGATACAGATGCATAAACAAAACGGATACTTCCAAAAAAATCGCTACACTATGCTGTAAGATTTTTATGAATGTAAAAAGGGTCTTCAAATGTTTTTTTGCTTACGAAGGTAGAAAATCTAATTTTGAAACTTCAACTGTAATTTTTTTCCCGGTATTTAACCGGGAACTGAGGTGGTCTTTGTAGTTATCCCCTAAACAAAATGATAGACAACAATTCTCTTTTATTTTCATCGACCATTTTCTCTAGTTTTCCGCAATGTTTGAAGAATCTGAAGAAAACAAAACTAACACTAAAAAGCGAGAGTTACTGTATGCATACTTGTTGGTCAAGAAAAGTAGCAATATCCGTTGGATGAATATCTTCCACATTGAATGAACATAGTGCTGCTCTGTTCACAGTTCTTGAAGGCGCTGGGCCGTAGACATGGACATTGGGTATCGAACACAATTTCTCGTATAAATAGTTTGCTAACTCAACCTAAAAAAGGCAAAAGAACCAAAAGAAGATATGGCTTATGTAAGCATGCCATTTCGCTTAAAAGCCATTTGTAACAATGCTTGGTCTTGCATCAAGTCATTTTTTTTCACAATTTCACATCTTACTGACAAGACCATCTTGAAATAAACTTTCATTTCCTCGGGAGTACAAAAACTTACCGGAACTGATGATTGTACTATAAAATAACAGGTAATACAATTTCGGGTTAATTACAAAAGCTACCTGACTGAAGCTTAATTCCAAAAAAATCAAATAAAATCCAATTATCATGTAAATTTACAAAATATACCCTTGACATTTGCTTTTGTCTTACAAAAGTGCACCTCAAGATGGGTGTATTTATAAGGTAAATAAAAGCCTCAAATGGATATTTGTAATTTTTAAAGATAATTGGACTTTTTGCAAATAGAATAAATCTGAGGATAATTTATGTAATTATTCCTACAATTTGTGTTTAAAAAAAAAAGAAAGTGGTCCAACATACAATTTTTGAAAGGAAGAAAGTGGTGACTATATCTGATCATAAAAACCACTCAAAGTGGGAGGTCTTAAGCTTATGTAATACCAACTGAACTCGTGCCTGGCTTAAACATGTTTATGTCAAACAATACCACTCAAAAGTACAACTAAAAATTCAAACAGTTTTCTTGGTCGTGTGTTGTAACACATGCCAACAGAAGGCATGTATTGACTTCAACCCAAAGTAAATTATAAGAACAATTTTCTGAAAGATGACCAATATATTCTAGTAATAACCCATTCCTGAGATGTGAAATTATGGGAATTAGGATCAAATATACCTCATAATCATGAATCTTTTGCATTCCAATGCCTGATAAATAATCAATTGCTGCCCCCAACCCGATGGCTTCTCCAATAGCAGGAGTCCCAGCTTCAAATCTTAGCTCATTCGAAAGTAATTTAAGACAAGAACAACAAATCAGCAAGGTCGCTCAGTAACAAAATAAGAACCAACAGAGCAACCAATGCACAAAGATCTATTTTATTCAATCAGTTTAACGTTTACGTGTAGTTGATATAACAAGGGGTAGAGTTTAGAACCAATATGTGTACACACACACTCTGACCACGCAATCAATTATTGTTTATTTAAGTGAAGGACCAAGATGCCACTCCATCTGGAAGTCTCTGAAATAATACTAGTCAGCAAACAGAACAATTGCTTTGAGTACATTGGTCGAGAAGACAAGCGCATCAATCTTCGATAAAATTACGCGAGATGGACCGCTATGAAATCTTTAACATGAATATACTGTGCTTCCAGCACAACTCTAAAATTTGCTCGAACTAAAAATCTCAATGTCACAAAAAGTAGCTGGGTTGCATCATTTACAAAAGCAAAAACCAAGATGGATTTCATTCACCATTCAAAATTTCATGGTAGCGGTCTGATGATTAGAAAATTCTCCAAATTCAATAGTAAGTAAATTTGGGACCGGTTCTGATGTGAGCTTAAAATTTTGAAATATTTTCTCAGTCTATGGCAAGTTCACAAAATTTATTGGCTAATGGGATGGCAAATAACCTGGTAAGCGGTGAGCTTGACAAGATCTTCAATAAATTAACCCAAATTCTAGTAGGATAGAGTGGTACATTAAGAGAGGAAATCAACAAGCCGAAATGATCCTTCTTGCAATTAGTAGTTCCCCATTTTTTATACAACAATATCCATGTATCCTATTCTAAGTCACCAACTTGAGGGGGAGAATTATTGCGTACACCAGTATTTCTCTATTTAGCCAGGAAACAATGCGTTGAAATTAGGTATTAGTAGTCATCAGACTGATCATATAGATTAGGGATTGAAATTACTTTTTTCACTCCGACACTGACCTGGATGGAGGTTCAGCAAAGGTTGAGTGATCCAAATATACATCAGATATCATTTCACCACCACCTGAGAATAATGGCATACAGGTTTTAGAGGTGCAGTTGAAACATAGTAAACACCAAAGAGTTCTTACTGTTTCAATCAGGACTAGAACTATAGTGATGCTTAACATAATTCTTCAGATTCAGAAACCAGAAAGAAAAAACACTGCTAATAACTTGAGAAAAAAAAAACTCACCTAAGAAAGGACGCATGGCAGATAGGAGCTCACTTTTACCATATAGGAAACCGACGCCTGTAGGCCCACACATCTGAAGCATGATTATTTCTTTACTTCAAATACTCATTTATATGACTTGAGAGTTAACGCATATGGAAATGACCTCACCTTATGAGAAGAAGCAACCAGGAAATCAGCATCGAGGCTCTTTACATCAACCACCATATGAGGAACACTTTGACAAGCATCAACAAGCACTTTGGCTCCAACATCATGTGCCCAACTTACGATTTGATCAATTGGAAGAACAGAAGCTGCAGGGGAAGAAAAGAAATAGGTTGGGACAAACATAATAAATTTCATTTCAGCTGTTTAACAAAATAAAAGTTCTTATTATAGTCAAGAGTATAAATATAGAACATTTGGCAATAAATTTCATCAGAATAATTCTCACATCTCATTTTAAGTCAATAGACAAAAGTTGAGCCCACTGATTTTACTACCCATGTGCTCTTATTAAGACATCACATGTGAAGATAAAAATAGAAGTCTCAGGAATGGTGAGACTGAAACCAAGAAACATAAGCAAGGAATTTGTCCTAGCTGATTCATTCCGTGAGAAAGTCAGAACCTGGAAACACACATTAGAGCGCCTAAAAATGTTGTTTTTGTTGAGTATAATCATAGAGACCAAAATTGTAAACCCCTTTTAACGGGGGTTATCGACATCCTTTTACACGGTGTCAAGTGCTTGAAGCTAGGCCCATGTGGGCTTCTTTTTTATTTCTTTTCTTTTGTTTTTTTACCTTTTTTATTTCAGCTCTTTCTTATTTATTTATTTATTTATTATTATTTTCAGGTTTGAAGTGGCATGATGGGGACCTACAATTAATAGATATTAACTCCCCATCGTGAGGAGTCCTTTTTTTTTTCCACTTTTGATAATTACAATAAAATTTAAAAATAATTCAATAATAGAAATTCTTATAAGTTTGTGTGAACTGTATTTATACTAATATTCATTACATAAAAATTAATATATATTGTTTTTATTTTGTGAATTAGAACTTAATATAAATTTAAAAAAATTGTATATCTATATTCTTTTAATATTCTTATTTCATTATTCATATATTTATATAATACTGAAAATATACTAATGAATATAAGTATAATTACAATTCATTTAAAGTTGTAACAATAGTTATTAATTAATTATTTTCAATATATGTCATTAGAAATTAATTAGTATAAAATACTTTAAATTAAAATAGAGTATAATCTACAATTGAGTTTAAAATGGGCCCAAAAGCAACTTTAAAATTGGAAAAAATAAAGAAAAAGAAAAAGGGAAAGGGATGTTAATATCCCTTAATTGTGGGACCCGGCATGCCAAATCAACCCACAAAATAATTAAAAATGGCTGAAATTAAGAAAAGAAATAACACAGAACCCCACATGGGCCTAGCTCTAGGCACATCACACCGTGAAAAGGGGTGGAGATATCTATCTGATTCGTTTTTTCTTATCTGTATCTCACCACACATGTCAGTTTACTTACTCTACGTTATACCAACAAAATTGTAATTAACATTAAAAGTCTAATACACAACGAAACTGACATGGCAAGAAAACCAAGATCACTCAAACAATGAAACATGAATTTCGGTTACAGGAAGGGAAAAAGGTTGTTCAATCATGAAAAAAAAAAACATGACCTGAAATCTGAATCGTGGATGCTAAAGCAAGTCTTTTATTAGTTCAATTAAGCTCCAACTCACAGCTGAAACTAATTTGAAGTGTCCATGCTTCCTAGGTTAGTCTTCTTGCAATGGTACATCTACAATTTAGAAGACAGTTAGTTTACTCACCAAGCACATTTGAGACATGGTGTACAACAATAAGTTTTGTCTGACTCGAGATCATTTCCCTCAACTTCTCTACATCTGGAACTTCATCTTCTGTCAAGCTCACAAACTTTAAAACTGCGCCTGTCTTTTGAGCTACAAATTGCCAAGGAACAATAGAACTATGATGTTCGGCGACTGTAAGTATAACCTGAAAATTATGGATCAAGCCCTTCTCAGCTTATCTCACAGAGATTTATAGAAACACAAAAATAAGGCATCTACACGAATTGACAGAGGCAAACTGAATCTACATATAGAAGATAATAGACATATAGGTAAGGTTCCATTTCATTTAGAACCTCATACTTTCTACTTATGCCATTGTTCGCTATATGTCCATAGAAACAAGAAACGATTCTTAGTCCAATGGGAATCCATGCATGGTTAATAACTGCACACTTTTAATGAAAATATCAGTTAGAGATGTTATTGACATGTATCTAAAAACAATCAAACATTAATTAACACCAATATTTTCTATCTAGAATAATAGATTACTCATTATAACAACCAAAATTATCAATTTCCTTGCAGCCCCAAAATCTCTGGACCCTACTTTAATTACACCATGACCTAATTAAACTTAAACTCACTGTCATCAATGTTCTAACTTGAAAATGAATAGCGGGAAAATCAGCCGTGTGTATACCTCGTTGCCCTTCTTCAAATTCGAGAGGCCCCAACTGTAAGCCACTAAGTTGATGGCCTCAGTAGCATTTCTTGTAAACACAATCTCTCTACACTCGGACGCATTTATAAATTTCGCAACCTTCTGCCGTGCTGATTCATATTCATCAGTCGCCTTGGCGCTACACCGATATGCACACACCAAAAAGAAAAAAATGATGAACACAAAACCAACAAATAACAACCTATATAAAAACGCCATACAATTTAATCGAATTACCTCAGATAATGAATCCCACGATGAACATTAGAATTGTAAGCTTCATAATAATTCTGCAAAGCATTCAACACAGCTTCAGGCTTCTGCGACGTGGCGGCGTTATCCAAATATACAATCCTTTTCCCATTCAACTCCTGCGCATCAAAATCAAATTTCCTCAAGTAATTTTTTTTTTAAAATAGAGAAATAGAAAATTAAGAGCATAAAAGTGGAATTGCCTGACGGAGGATGGGGAAATCGGGTCGGGTGAGGTGGCCGAGGGATCCAGGAGCGAGTTGCGGGTCGGTGGATAAGGGGGCAGGCGCCGAGGCGGAAGCGAAGGCTGCGGTGCCGAAAGTACGGCTGGTGCGGTTT
Source organism: Phtheirospermum japonicum (assembly GCA_014905375.1). Lineage (NCBI taxonomy): Eukaryota > Viridiplantae > Streptophyta > Magnoliopsida > Lamiales > Orobanchaceae > Phtheirospermum > Phtheirospermum japonicum. The sequence continues at coordinate 1,303,658 of BMAC01000222.1, read as the reverse complement.
GAATTAGGTTTGATGGTTCGGAGAGAAGGGGGAAGTTTGAGGACGACGGCCTCCATTGTTGTTATCATCATCGCCGCGCCGCCTATAGCCAACAACTGAGATAGCAGGCAGACGAGATACTACTGGAACTGGAGGAGAGAGAGTAGTTTGTTATATTTCCACGTGCATCGCGAGCTATTCTACTATTTTCCACTCATTATCATATACTTTCATTTTATGTTTTAATTAAAAATTAATTGAGATAAATTCTTTAATAAATACGATTCTTAGAAGATTAATGTTAAAATAAACCATATTTTTAGGTTCATAATATTCTTAAATTGAAATTACATTTATGGCAGGAAGAGTAATTCTAGGTCATTGTTCAATGTTATACATACATTAATTAATTGGCAAAATGTAGTGGATATAAAATATAATTCCTTTTACAATAATTTTTTTATGAAAACTCTAAAAATCACATTACAACTCAAAATTAATTTCATATCCAATCATCATTCTCATATATTTGGCCCTTTTGGGAACAAAAAAATTCATTTTTAGAAAATAAAAATAAAAATTCTAGACACCGTTATAATAGAATATATCCCTTCTAGAACATTAATTACAGCATACGTGCATGACCTCTTCTCATATCATAGAACCTCAAAAGAAAAAAAGAAAAAATCCATCAACTCAACCCTTACATTCCACAAAAACTCATTTTCCTACTCCCTTAATTCCCATCTGATGCCAATTATTGTAGTTTTCATCACTTGACAATAATGCCCTTTGAACTTTCAAAACCGCAGGCGAGCCTTGCCTAGCTTTCTCGACTATTTGCTTTATCAACAGCCTCTCCATTTCATCATCACTCTCATCCCGGCTGTTATTAACATCGTCATCTCGTTTGCTTTCTTCTTCTTCATCCGAGTCGGATAATTTCGTTAACTCATCGTACACCTCGTTGTACGCGCTCAGAGCTTCACCTGATAAATTTATGACGAAGGGCTGGTCCACTATGGCAATCGGGCTTCCGTGTGCGGGCTTGATCTTCGTTTGGGTTTGCTCGAGCTCCGTCTCAAGTTCTTTGATCCGTTCTTCGAGTCTCGATTGGATGACTTGATGTAACCGCAAGCTAAGCTCTTTCGGGGAGACGGGATACTGATTGGAGCGGGCCGTGGTGGTGTCAGTGGAGCTACCGTTACTGTCCCTATCGGCGTAAGCTTGGTGGGTCCCTGTTTTTGCACCGAACAAGTCGGCTCTCAAATCACCCTCGGTGACATCGGATACGAAATCTTGGTTGAGCTGCGATGTTGGTCACTATAGCTTGTTAATGTATACAAAAATATTTTTTAAAAGTAACATTTAAATATTTTCTACTATAATAAATTTAAATTAAAAACTAAACACCATGGCATTATGGAATTAATAAATATTATCACAACACACACACACACGAAAAAAAAAAGGTAAAAACACAAAAAACACCATATAATTACACAAATAACATAACATTTGCACTGAGTTGTCCAAGTTTTTGTCCATTTGTTGTTCAAGTGGCATTATAAATAATTTTAAAAAGTCTAGAAATATGTGTGTCTTAAATTTCGACTAAAGTAGTCGAGAAAGAAAAATTGATAATTCAGCAAATAACAGTTTGCTCTTTGCACAGATAAAGGGATAACCTGAACTCCATCGATACTCAAACTAACATACAGTTGAGATTTTAACTTTATCAATATGTGGCACTTTTTAGATTTAACCATGCACGAATAACAACATCAAACGATCAATACAGTTTGTCCCAACATCCAAAATTCGAGACTCTTAACATGATTGATCTTCATCAATCCTAGAGCTGTCAAAACGGGCGGCCTGGCCCTAGCCCATCGAGCCAAATGGAAAAAAAATAATCGGTCCACGCCGGGCCAAGTTTTTTCGGTGGCCCAGGCCCGTCCCAAATGCATAAAAATAGAAAGAAATTGTGGGGGCCGCTGGGCCGGGCCAAACATGCCAAGATTGTAAAATGCAATTATCTGTACACCCAATCATACAAAATAAGCAAAACATGAGCATAATAGGCTTTACCTCAGCTACATCTGATAATTTCCCATCCAATCTAGACGAGTTAAAATTTGATTCCAGCCTGTCCAATTCAGCTTCAAGCTCGGCTTCGATTTTCTTCAAAGACTCTTCGTCGTTACATTGCCGTGGTGAGGTGTCCACTTTCTGTTCAGGGGATAAAACTTGCGTGGCATCATCGTTAAAGTAAGGGTCATAATCTTCTACAGCAAGCTCCTTCACAGTTGACGCGTCTTTCATCTCGAGTTCCTCGTGCAGATCTTGAACCAGGTCCTCGCTCTGCTTCAATGATTTAGTCAACTTCTCTATTTCCAGTTTGTGTCGTAGAGAAGAATATGCTATGCCCATAATCAACCCGAGGTAGAAAAGTTGAGCACCGTCTGATGATGATCCTGACAATGGGAAAAAAATTGGGTTAAAATCTCAAATATGATACTATCAGTAACATGATGTGGCTTAAACATTTATTCACAAAAAAAGAACTCAAATTCCTAAAGTGGTGTTAATAAAAATATATTTATTTCAACTTTAGAAGGGCTTAACCATTGATTTGTGACCTACGTAACTCACCAAGTTTACTAAACCGAAGAAAAAAAACAAGAAAAAAAATTCATAAACGAGAAATTCTTCGACAACTCCTTATCTATTCATCTCCAGAAAACTTTTGTTTTTTCAAAACTATTCCCAGCCTTCTTATTGATTTTAGGAGAAAATCTTTCATTTCTTTTCCTGCATTTACTTTTATTTTCATGGTTTTGGTATCAATAAAATGTTTCATCTTTTATTTTTCCAGTATGTGAAGACCTATCAGTTTATTTCCTCCTCATATATAAAATGCTATGATTTGAGAATCCTTTCAGTTTATTTTGCCAAACTCTTACTATTATTTTTAATATTTAAAATATTAAATATTAAAAATCACAGGGAAATACAGCTCAAGACAGGTGAATCCCTCAACCAATGTCTTACCTTCAACAAACTTGCAATGCAGCCTAAGAAAATAAATAACAATAATCGATAGTTTATAAATCATAATTTTATTTGGTAAATAGGGTTGTACATATATGTAAAAAGATCAAATCTGATATAGACTACTGTAGCTTTTTTTTCACGATGAGACACATAAGTCCTTCAAACAAAGCATCATTACATCTATCCTAATAACACCTTTCCAAGTATAAATTCTCAATGTCAATTAATTACGAAGTACTAAACGGAACATTCAAGAATAAAATTTAATAAATAACTTACTACCTCCTTGTGTATTACTCTGATATCCATTTAGCATTTTATCAGCGTTGCCAGTTTTAGCTTCATCCTTCATTCGTAAATATCCGTCTTTCCGTAACTTATAATTCCCTGTTCCAATTTGTTTACCGCACGATTCATGAGATGCTCGGCTTATTACTCTGTTTCCATCAGTCACAAGAAACGGCCTCGCGATCGATCTCTGTGGTGACTCAACGGAATAAGAATATTCTTCCATCTCGGCACGTTCCTTGTATAACTGAGCCATAAGACAACTTTCGAGAGACGTTCGGGGTTTTATAAGCCTACTGTTAACTCGTCTACTTCTAAGGCTACTTCTATTTCGTCTAAAACCACAAGAAAACCCGATTTCTCTTGAATTGCTAGTGACATCCTCATCAATAACAGAAGGTAAAGTATTTGGATCGGAAAATGTATCCCAACTCCCAAAATCGTCCAACATTACTAAATTTTCACCTTGAGATCCACTAGTAGACGCCATTTCACTTTGTCTACATATTTCTTCTTCGAGGGACTTAGATGCAATTTCAAGATTCTGGGACGACGAGTCCGAGCGATTACAGTTACCCGTTGTAAGCTTCTTGAAACGCTGAGCTACATATCCTGCACCAGCAGCCGCAGCAATAACCCAAACATCCATGAACCACTTTTTTCTTTTCTTTTCTTTTCTTTTCTTCTTTTTTTTTATAGCTCAGGTAGATAGAAAGTTTCGATCCTTGGTATCAATTATCCACATAAAACCCAGAAAACAAATACCCGGAAAATTCTTAGCATTAAGAATTGAAAATTTGCACTCGTGGGAAAAAACTAACACCTCCGGATAAAACTCAAGAATTAGAGAAACCCAAGATTCTGATAAATTGATTGTCAAAATACCCTAGAGTTCGTAATAGAGCATTTCAAGAAATCAGGGACAATTGTCAAACAAAAAAAATACCCTCAAAGTTCAACCGGAAATCCTTACTTCTTCATCAAATGCTGACTCGGTCAAAATTCCTTGGAGCTCTCAGACGGATTTTCACAAACATCAGCCGCCCAAATACACAATTTCAGAGAAAGGGAGAAATTTGATACTAACTTACTTGCCAGAATGCATTTGCGAAGCCCGTGAAGAAAAATAACCCCTCTCGCCGAACCCTTTTTTTCTTTTTTCTTTGTTTCCCCAAAGATTATTTATCGAATCTAGTGCAAAATAGCATCAAGAAAAGAAAAGCCTTTTTCCCACCAAAACCCACCGAACCAAATGCAAAGCATAGCAAGGAGCGATTTCGATTAAGTTGAAAGGGATAAAATGAAAAGGATAAATTGGCCTAAACGACGTGTGGGGTTTAATCAGAAAAGGACACAAAGCTTTGTATTGGTTGGTGAGGCCTGCCATGGGAACGAGAAATATCGAGGGTAATTTTTAAGGAGAAACTAGAAAAATACCTTCTTCTTTTTTTTTTTTTTACTAAAATGTCACTCTTACATTTATATATTAAAACATGTTATTATGAGGCCTCTAAAAAGACCAAAGTACATTCTAATTATTTTCAAATAAGGCTCATTTGGTTTGAGGGATAGGATAGGACAAATTGATTTTGTGTGTAAGGTAAGGATAACATTGTCAGGATAATATTTATTGGTCGTTTGTTGTGTTAGATTGAATTAGTGGGCAAACTAGGACTAATATGACTCATCATGCGTTTATTTCGTGTGATAGTATGGATAAAATTTCAATTGACCGAAATACCCCTTGCAATAATTAAATCTGGTAAAATGTTCTCTTCTTCACCTGAACACCCCACCGTCCTCTAACCATCGTCCTTCGCTCGCACACAACTGATGCATTTGTGACTTGAGTATCAACCTGGAGTAAAGACAATCAAACGCGAACACTTGTTTGAGGAATTTTCTACTCTCATCTTTCGATCTTCCTATACATATATGGATTTTCGATTCCATTAAATTTTAGACAGATAAATGGTAATTACTGAGACGGCTGCTTGGTTATCTTTCTCGGGATCCCTTGACTAAATTGTTTTAATTGTGTGCGGTGATTAAATTGTAAAAACATGGTGAGGTACCAGATTGTCTATGGTATGTTGAACAAGGTGGATATTATTTAGGGTTTCAGGTTCGTATTGTTGGTACAGTTACTACTTTAGATAAATTATTGTATATATTTAGAATCCATTATTTTGGGATGTTAATTATAATTGTGTTTATGGTCTTTGTGGTCAGAGTTGAACAACATCCATGAATTTTGGGTAATTGTTATACAAACACACCGATCAATTATTGCACTTTGGTCTACACATAGCAATTGGATAGACAAGTTGAGGGATAGAAGATTATGAATCCTTGTTTGAAAGTACTATGTGTATTTATATCATTGTTCTGAAAACTGTACCGGTTTTCGAATCGGTAAAGTTATAGGTTCAGTGGTTCACAGGTCCAACCGTGGTTGAATCGTGGTCGGACCTATTTTATTTTTTTATATATAAAATACATATATATATATATATATATATATATATATATATATATACCACTATTAAATATGTTATAAATAAATAAAATAAATTAAGTTAATAAAAAACATGATTATAATATACCATAAATCTCAATTCAAAGAGTCTATATCAATAAATATGAGTTTATCAACCACAATACAATATAGAAAAATTTAGTTGAATTAACTACAATAAAGAGAAATCAAATAAAATAGTTCGAGTATAATATTATCACTCCAAGTCCAACAACTTCAAAATAAAATAAAATTAGTCATCATAATCTGTATTTATTTGTACTCCAAGTAGAAAAATAAGACCCTGTAAGTTTTTACTTAATATAAAAAGTCAATTTTTATTTAATATAAAAATAAGAAAGATTTTTTTTAAAAGCAAATAAAAAAAAAAAGAAGAAGAAGCTGAAGCGGTACAGGTTCACTGGTCTAATCGGTTCATGACCAGTTTGTACCGATTTTTAAGCCGGGCGGTTTTAACATGAAAATCGGATCGGTGTGATGACCGGTTCCCGATTGAACCGGCCGGTCCGATCCAATTTTCAAAACCATGATTTATATGATGAAAATTGTCATATTGGTTATTGAGTGTTCTCTTATATGATATGAAGATTTAAGTTAGAACTTGTATTTTGTTTAGGGGCACAAAACTGGTAGAAATACAATATTTTGCGTATCATTCGTCTTCTAACAATTGGTCATGTTTATGGATCACCAGTTGTATTTAAGTACATTATGTATACTCATGAGATTTGAAGTGCGCCTATATGACCAGTTCATAATTTAAGTGAATTCACATTTTATTTGATCACGTGTCGCTAACTGCCAAGCCTTTGATACGTGTGATTGCATATTTAGTGAAATGAGTACGCCACATGGTTCGTCGTTCATAAGTTCACCGTTACATTAATTCGATGTCCAACATGTAAGCTAGATCTCCCTACTAAATGTTACTGTATGTTGCCTTTACGAGATCAGGTGTGTAAGACGCAAAGGAATCCGACTCGATGGTTTCTCTCGTGTCCTAATAGAGGGGTAAATTCAGCTATACAACTCCTTTTCATAAAAAGCCTTTAATTCATTTTCATCAATTTTGGTGTCACAGTTCAATGAAAAGACAAATGTAACACATATATATGATTGGCATTTTGTGGGCTAATAAGTGTAAATTATTTACTTTCAGTGATCATCGCTCAGAAGATGCAAGGAGACATTTGATTGGAGAATTACGCCAACAATTAAATGCCTCCATGATTGAGTCCCAAACATATAAAGTTCAACTGGACAAAAGCATTCGTTGCACCCGACTTGCGTGTTTTTTAACAATAATTGTCATAATCCTACTGTTTGTGTATTAGTGAAAAATCGGATTTCAAGTATTTTGTGGCTCATTCACTTTTGATTATGACATGGTTGAATGAATTCATTTTAATGTTGTGAAGTTCTCACTTGGTTTTTGGATGGGTGTTTGTTATTCCAATAAATAACTACTAGTTACGTCATGTACAAGTAACTTATGTTCTATTGTACCGAGAGTTTTTATGGTGTGATAGCCACAATTTAATGGTTAATTGTTAAACTCATTGAAGACTTTTATGTATTGTCAAGTGATAGTGGTACTATATTTCATATAAGAGTCACTTGCGCTACGACAATATATTTTTCCTGAGATCAATATCATAGTCCACGTACAACAATCTACTATTTCTGATATGATATTCCATCATCCCCCACATCAAAGTATATTCCAACCCATGTGGTTCAGGTTGGGAAAAACTGGCGAAAGGTGCATTCATTACTATATACAGAGAACATATTCTCTGTAATCTTCCTTTTTATTGTAATCTTCCTTTTTATTATGCAGTCTTCTTTTCCATCATTTATAGTGGATATATTCCAATCTATGTTTCAAAGGTTGGCAAGAAATATCAAAAGAGGCCTTCATGACATCTAACAGAGAATATATTCTCTGTAACCTTCCGCTTTATAAAGTAATCACCTTTGCCATCATAGAAGTAGATGAATACATTGACCAAAAGACTTTCATTTGTTCTAGTCGTAACAATAAAAAAAATAGTTTATAGCATCTAAGAAGTAGACCAAGAATGATAAGATTAGATAAAACTGCAAAACACCACTTCTCTCACCCAGCCACATAAAAGAGATTTCTTATACACAAAGCGATAGACAGTGGAAGTAGACAACCGTTTCATTGAGTTGCTGATTGAAGCTCGCAAATGGAGTTTGTTCAAACCGGCTGAAAACCGCCATGACGCCATTGTATTTGCGACGTAATCTAAACTCTGAAATGGGTAGATATTTCGCATATACCGACTACAACGACAAGCTAAACTTACTTCGAACACGATTTTGTGTATTTCTTTTTGTTCTTAGAAGGCATGGTGTTCAATATTAATAGGGTTTGAACACCCTGACTGCACCTACCTGTATTTGGGATAATATTTTGAGGTAAATGTACTACATTTTTTCTTTGGTATTGTTATCTGGCAGATGCAAAAATGGTGTCGTCTCTTGAAAAAAATCTTCGGTGAGCGGGGCGGCACTGGAAAGGGACTGAGATGATTGGCCATATCAACATCGATATTTTGGAAATTAGTTGGCAATGATAATGAGGTGGCAGGCGGTTGAAGGAGAGTTTGCAGGAGCTGGTTGAGGCGAGCTATCTGGGCCGCTTCGGTTTGGAGGCGCATGGCTTGTTCTAGTTCCCAAGTAGGATTTTCGATGAGCTTAGCTAGGGCTATGAGGTGGGGTAAGACCGAAAGGATGTCGGTCCGAAGCCGATGGGTCATCGGGTCGAAACCCATTTGGATCAACTTATATGTTGAATCAGCATTACCACCATTATTACTATCACCATTACCACCACCATCAACATCAGCACAAAAACCACCCATCTGTTCAATATCTTCTAGTCCTAAAGAAAACGTGGGTGCTGATATCTCATTTGGCACCTCTCTCTTTGTCACCTTTTTGGGTTTACACAAGGCATCTCACAACTCAAAAATCTCGGCTGCAATTTTTGGAACATCAAACATATCATCATCTAAGATACTACTAGTTTTTCGGCTTGGTGGTTTTCCAGTTGGTGTTTTCTGGCTTGCTGATTTTTTTAATGGTGATTTCTGGCTTAATGCTTTATTGGTTAGAGATTTGGGGGTTGGTGATTTCTGGTTCGATTCTGGGTGCTCTTCAGTTGGTTATTTCTCTTTAGAGCTCAATATCAGTTCAAATGATGTCATCAAAATATTATTTATCGTTTCTATTTCTTCAATCTCATCCATGACACATCTGAACTGATTGACTGTTTCAGTCATCTCCTCCAAAACGAGCACCAGTTTTTTGTTGATTCTTCTTCGATGTGAACAAGGTCAGAGCCCTTCTGTAAAAAAAAAAAAACATGTATAAGCAAGTTAAATATTTTAGTTTTTCATTTTTAGGGTTTATTGTTTAGTTTTTTCATCTTAAAATCAAACACATACCATTTTTTCATTGTCTTCTTACTTTGCCAACCTTTCCTCTTCTAAACCCCCTAGATTTCTTCTCCTCGTTAACTCTCTTCTCCAGTTCACTTGATTCCCAATTTGAGAAAATTGGGAATATTCATAAATTTGCCCTCGGCACCTTGAACTCTATTCGGTTAAAGTAGTATAACTGCATAAATGACATTAATATTAGAGAATTTTATTTTCTAATATTTTATATCCCATTATACAGTAGTAATTCACATATGCTTACCAACAAGAAAATTGCAGGTCCTGCGAAAAACTTATTCAAGGATGTGCTTGTCTTCCACTCTTCAATTGATGAAATCAGGCAGTGGATCAGAAAATCACACCAGTTGAAATTCTTGATCTCGTTCACATCTTAAAGGCGTTTCATGATCTTATAATTTGCTTTTCGATCCTGGTTGACTTGAACATGGTGGTGATAACAAACACGACAAAGTCGCATTTGAAGTCATCACCACAATAAACCCTTGCCTGCAGAGCCTCGGCAATTTTAGATGTAAAAGGCGCAGTATTTGTGACTCCCCAACGACGTTGCCATTCTTTTATCAGATCTTTATAGTTGTCATCGTCTTTTAGTATGTGCATTGAAAAATGAAATTATTTAGTATACATAAATATTACAGTGTAATGAATTGAAATTAATATAATTAATGCAAAAAATCTAAGAATACATTTTTCAGCTAAAGCTTCTGTGACAGATTTCTCCCCCATCGGCAAGTCAAACACAGAAACTACATTCCCCTCCTCGATTTTCAACTCATCATTCTCCAATCTAATTGAGTATCTGCAACAATTAAACTTCTGCACCATAAATGTTATCAACTCAACATGATTTTCTCAAGTTGGCAGCTGCAATATTCCACCAGATCCAATCTCCCTGACTGTTGCTTTTTGATCATCAGTCAGATATTCAATAAGTCTGAAGAGAGGGTTGGGATATGCTCTTTTTTTTTTTTTTCAATTTATGAATAAATTTCTTCTTCTGAGGAGGAGGATTTGCTAGTTCAGTCTCAAGTTATTTTCGTTTACGAATCTACTGCAACACAAGTTGAAAAAGAAATAAAATAGCTGAAAATGTTAATATTGGTAAATATGTATGCTGAACATGACAGTATATGTGATGATATGTAGATGGTGTGTGTGATGATATGTGGATGGTGTGTGTGATGATCTTTTGCTGGTGTATGTGATGATATGTGGTTGTTATATATGATGATATGTGGCTGGTGTATAGGATGATATGTGGCTGGTGTATAGGATGATATGTGGCTACTATATGTAATGATATCTGGTAGAGATTCAAGATTTAAAGTTCAAATTTTCATTTTAGGGTTAAGTTTTCCATATTTAGGTTTAGTTTTCTATTTTTAGGACTTGATTTTTTATGATTATTTGTGGCTGTTATAAATGACGATATGTGGCCGGTGTATGTGTTGATATGTGGCTGGTGTATATGATTATATGTTTCTAGTATATGTGATGATATCTGATAGAGATTCAGGATTTAAAGTTCAATTTTTCATTTTAGGGTTAAGTTTTCCATATTAAGGTTTAGTTTTCTATTTTAGGGTTTTAGTTTTAGTATTTAATTTTCTCTGATGATATGTGACTGATATATGTGATAATATGTTGCATTTATATGTCATGATATATAAAATAAATGAAAAGTATTAATATGAGGTAGATCACATGACATGACAATAGTGTTTTATAATTATGGATAAAAATGTCAAATCTCAACTGGTTTAATCATTTCTTCATCCTCACTTTTTTGTCTAGCACTGCTGCAACCTGCAAATAGATAGCATAAGTGTTTAATTTGTATTTGAATATGAATATTCTTTCTGTCAAAATACAAATGTAATAAAAACAGCAAACCTTTTTCACTCTATTCTTTTTAGGCAACTGTGTTTTACGATGCTTCACAGTCAAAGTTTTCTTCTCATTATCCGACGTGTTCTCTAAGCCCGGTTCCTTGACATCCTATTTCTCCACTTCCATTTCACAGCTAGTTTTTCCGACCACCGGTGTTGCATCGGGTACTTGTATGAGAATTTTCTTCTTTCCACCCTTCTTCTTTTTCTGAGTAGCAGTAACCTGTTTCTCAACCAGTGGTGTTGCATCATTCAAAATTTTCTCCTGCCCTCCCTTCCTTTTCGTAGCAAGAGCTTGTTTAGACTTCTCGTTTTGTGACTTTTTTCATCTTTCGACATTTTTCGTTCTAGGTTTTTGTCTTGAAGAGTGAGCACTGTACCAAGTGCATTACCGACCACTATTGGTACATCTAGTTGCTCCAAAGGAACAGTGGGTGCTTTCTTCTTCATTTCTATAATTAAACACACACACACAAAAAGAAAAAAAAATCAAAGATGCATATAATACACATATCACACACACACACACACACACACA
>BMAC01000222.1:1275093-1290737 GCA_014905375.1 Phtheirospermum japonicum | reverse complement strand
ATGCACGCGAAATTAGGGCTCTCTGGAATTAGTGGGTCCACAGTAATAGTTGCGTGAATGGGAAGCTGCAAAATTAACATAAATACTCAAACCCCGATCCCAAGACACCTAGCTAGGGTTTGCTTGCATTCATGGGTGGCGAATTCCAGTTACCCGAACCCATAATCCAACACATACAATCCTTTCTCAACGGCAAAGAAGCCGCTCGGACTACTCTTTTGTCCTCTTCATGGCGAAAAGCCTGGTTAACTCGCCCAGACATCGACTTTTCCGATTACGACGACACTGGTCCATTCGAGGAGTTGGCGACGAAGACTATTCAAAGGTACGAAAAATCGAATCTAAAGATTCAGAGTCTCCGTTTATTTATTGGGCAATCATGGTGTTATGAAATTACTCTTTATAATGAATTGATTTCGAAAGCATTGAAATTAGGTGCAACTCATCTAAGTTTAGAATTAGGTCGTAAATTTGTTGTACCGCGCGAGGTGTTTGGATCCGAAAACCTTGTCGGATTATCCGTGATAGGTTGCGAAATTGACATAGGGTCGGATCGAAAGGCAATTAGATGTTCCCGGCTCGAATCCCTTTGTTTACAATCGACAGAGATTTCACTCGATACGCTTTCTCACATAATCCCGAGCTGCCCCTCGATTCAAAAATTGTCATTATCCAATATTGTAAGTTTTGAAGAACAAGGCGTGACCAATTCGGTTGGTGATGGTCTAATCAATCTTCATTGTCTAACGTGCCTAGAGTTGGTCTATGTGAAATTCGATACCTTGTTTTTGGGTGACGTATCGTCTAGATTCCCTTCCCTGAAAGACTTAACCCTACATATGTATTCCACTAGCTTCGCCGGAGAAGAAGAGATACGAATTTCAAGCTCTTCACTCGAGCGTTTAAACTTTGCGCAAACAAAGTGTAGTCGGAGACATAGGTTTGGGGATGCTCAAAAGAGGAGGTTGAGGGTCAAGTTTGATGTTCCGAGTATTCGTAGGTTTACCTATGATGGTAGGGTCATCCCTCTACTGTCTTTTAAATCAACCTCGAGGGAATGGGAATCTCGTGTGTCTATAGTGCGTTATAATGATCTCGGTAGCTTATGGTTCCGTAGGTTGAGTAAATTCTTAACAAAGCTGAGGAGATCGAAAATACATCTCTCTCTCAATGTTAGTGTTTGGAGGAGCTTTGATTACGAGGCGGGAGAGGTTCAAGGTCTACGCAGGCCTCGAGTTGAGAATTTGACTATAGACTTGGCGGACCTACCGTATTTGAACTGTTACGCTCTTTTCGATGGGTTGTTTCAGATGTGCCGACCAAAGTTCATCACGCAATATCTGCATCACAAGTCGAGAGTTGATGGGAAAGAAAAAAGGGAGTATTTCCTTTGCAAGGCATTTCTTGGACGAGGAGGGAATGAGAGCCATTTTATGTATTATGGTCTTGAGGATCTGGAGGAAGTAAATGTGGAGATATGGGATGAGGTTGTTGCTGTGTGGAGGCATGTGCCATTGGAGTATCTATTAGATGCTTCAACAAATGCGACTACGGATAAGCGAAAAATTCGTTTCCAATTGAAATGGAGACGATAGAGCCTAGCTACTACATTGTTTTGGATTTTATTATAAGTTGCCATGGTGCCTTTTGTTGCTCTTTGTTTTGTTTTTCTTTATTTTTTTATTTTTCAATAAAGTACGAGCTATAATTTAATTGAATTGCACTAGTTTGGAGTCAATATCATTTATTATTATTATTATTATTTATTTTTTTATGATTCTTTCCTTTATGCTGAGTCTTGGATCTTCGAAGCTTTTGTGCAAATATATTTTTGACAATGACAATATTATGATTTACATCCGAAACGAAGATGTGAATCACTTCTAATTTGCTATGAATCGGGGAAAAAAAATATGACACATTAGCAAATAGACAATGTCTATTAAAAATACTTCTCCAATGCACAATGTGAGGTAGGTATCATATTAAGCTGACGGGACATTCAAAAAAATAGAAGATGTGGGGTGCTCTTTCAACATATAGAGGCTCTGTGAGACCGTATGACTCATCAATTTCTTTTTCTTCTCCAATTTTTTTTGCCGTGCTTTCATGTTTGTAATTCTATTTATGAGTAGATTAATTATATTATTATTTAATCTAAATAAGATAAATGCTACGTAATTAGCATTAATAAAATTATAAAAAGACCTATTGGAGAGTTACTGTCTATTCAATTTATGACCATCTATTTATTTGCCACATCACCCCCAATTCATAGTAAGCATTGGAGATGCTCTAAGATCGATTTCTTGCCTCGTCGAGGTTAGTCTTAATTAAGTTGCTTTGATTGGTTAAATTAGTATCAAATATCAAATCGCTTTCCATGCTTCAATACGAAACCAACTTTTTTGCAAAACCTTGAAAAGACACAAGGATATGATTTCCTTTAACTGTTTAATTGCAACGTTCTATTTAGATTTTTTGGTTTTGTTTTATAAATTTTTATTTTTGATTATTAGATTAAAAATAATTTCGAAAGAAGATGATGGAAATATCCCTACAAACCTCACTTTGCAATCACGTGCCGAGCTAATCGAAAAAAACGCATGTCAAATCCTATAAGTTTGGGAGGCAAAAAAAATTCTCTAAAAATAATTCGGAAAGGAAATAACAAAAATACTCTCGCATTTATCACGTGAAAATCACGTGCCGAGTTTCGGTGTAAAGTTCAGTAGGTAAAGTGTACGAAAGAGAAGATTAGGAGGTAGAATGTCAAATTGAGTATAGATTAGGAAGAAAAAAATCTCATTTTTTTAAAATATAAAGGCAATGGGATAAAAGAGTTGAATGTGTAGTTTGATGTAAAAAATTGTTGATTATTGATTGAAAATTTGATTTTTAAAACAAACAAAAATTAAGAATCAAAATTCCAATTCAGGCATTCGAAAACCTAGGACGAACATAGCCTAGTTTCTTATCTAGCCTCCTAGAAGTTGAGCCGTTGTGTGATATGGAAATAAATTTAGTTTCCTTTTGGAATATGAATGTTAAGACAATTTCTTTTATTTATGTAACGGTGGGATGCTGGCATCCATATGGGTTATTTTTGTTGATTTTTGACTGATTGAATGTCATTGTGATCGGTACTCTCATTATTGTGCTTATTCAACGTCAGTGATATTCTTATGGTTGGTTCAACTTGGTTGTAATAAGTTTCGTCAAAAAAATATGATAAGTTGCTGGGCCATAAAACACCTATTTGAGGAACTTCGTATCAACAGGTAATATGTGCCAAAACTCAGCCGAAAAAGTATTACAAGAATCAAACTATTGTTCCATATCATGCTCATCTACCCAACCAACTCGCTTACGTCTAAAAGACGCAAGTAGTAACAAACTCTTATGTTTATTGTGATTGAGAGTATAAATAGGTTCTTTGTTATATCTAAACTCTAATATTATCGATATACGTTAAATTTAAATCAAAATATATTAAAGATATTGAGAAATCAAATAAAACTCAGTCCAAAATACAAATGGTGAAGAAAAGGTGGCCTTATAACTTGTATGACTTATAGAAGAAAAATAAACTTATGAACATTGACTGCATTGGGCACCTACTTCGGTGTAAAAAAAATGTTGAAGCTAAAAAACCTCCAACTCCTTTCAGCCAAATTGTATTATCATTCATAGGCGTTCCATGTGAAGAAACGATCATTGTATTTTAAAGTTTGATTGGGTAATAAAAAATCAATAAACAGCTTGTAATTCAAATAAATATATAATTCATATCAATTATCGCATTTCGCTACGTTCTTCAACGATGTGAGAGCCGAGATATTCGTTGTCAAGAGTCGTTATGACATTGGAGAGACGCTCATTCCCCCCACCGTGCACCGCGAACGGGGTGACGGGAGGCGGACGCTTCTATGAGTTTCCCAGGCGCATGCCGGGCCGGGGTTCGTTAGACCGCATTGTGCACGCCGAGATGCACACGCTGCGGGAGAGGAACGAGAGTTGGGGTTGCTCCCGACCCACGATCCCCATGTGGTTGGATGTGTTCGCAGTCTGCTTTTGCAGGATTCGACAATGATCCTTCCCAAGATTCACCTACGAAAACCTTGTTTCGACTTCTCCTTCCTCTAAATGATAAGGTTTGGTTGACGTCGTGTTGTTACGACTTCTCCTTCCTCTAAATGATAAGGTTCGGTTGACTTCTCACGACGTCGTAGGCAGCGAACCGCCACATCGCCTTTATCGAACACCGAACCATTCAATCGGTATGAGCGATGGGTGGTGTGTACAAAGGGCTCAACGCGAGTTGACACTACAAAAAAAAAACATTATTTGCTAACGGCAACTGCCCGTCAGCATTTTTGACATCAGCAAATTGATTGCTGACGGGATTAATGTATCCGTCATTAAATGCTGAGAGGTGGGCCCCGTCAGCAATTCCACCGGTCACCATTTATAAAATATTATAAAAAATAATTGGGCAGGCCTGTCCCAACCCGCCCCCAACCTAAGATCAATTTAAATCCCACTTATAGCATGGGTGGAATTCGAACCAACGACCTCTTGTAAATGGATGAGTGATTTTATTGTCTCACCAAGTCAATTACATGTGAGAATTTATATATTTTTAATATATATTAGATATGTAAATTAAGTTATAAATTATAATTATAATTAATTATATTATATTTATAAATGTAGATTATATTTATGAATAATGATATTATAAATAAATATTATTATTATAAATATATATTATTCAAAATATATATTAGTAATTATAAATATATTGTTTTTTGTATATATTATTAATTATAAATATATATTATTGATAAATATATTATTTATAAATATATAATATTATATATATATATATATATATATATATATATATATATATATATATATATATATATATATATGTATGTAGATTATATTTATGAAT
This sequence comes from Phtheirospermum japonicum, assembly GCA_014905375.1. Taxonomy (NCBI): domain Eukaryota; kingdom Viridiplantae; phylum Streptophyta; class Magnoliopsida; order Lamiales; family Orobanchaceae; genus Phtheirospermum; species Phtheirospermum japonicum. The sequence goes on along the minus strand of BMAC01000222.1, from coordinate 1,285,777 downwards.
AATGATATTATAAATATATATACTACAAATATATATTTTATATAAAATAATAATATATAATTATTATAAATATACAATATTATTTAAAATATATAATATTATTTAGAATATATATATATATATATAATAATTATATTATATTTATAGAATTATATTGTAATTAAATCAAATTCATAATTAATTAATTAATTATGTGTATTATATTATATTTATAAATGATTAATATAATTATATATTTCATTTTATAAATAATTAATTAAATTATAAATATATAATATTATTTTGAAATGTATTATAATTATAATATTATAAATTATATTATAATTAAATTTTTGACGGTTTGTTGCCCTTCAGCATTGTATGCCCGTTAGCAAACCCATCAGCATAGTGACCCATCAGCAATCCGTCAGTATATGCTGATAGCTTATTGCCCATCAGCGCTTACTAGGAATTCCTCGTTGAAGACCAACAATTCCAATGATCTATCCCTATCACGATGAAATTTTAAAGATTACCGGGCCTGTCGGGCAAGGCTATAGACTCGTTGAATACATCAGCGTAGTGCGCGTGCGGTCCATAATATCTAAGGGCACCACTGACCAGTTATTGCTTCAAACTTCCGCTGCCTGAAAGGTCGTAGTCCCTTTAAGAAGCTGGTCACATAGGGATATCTCCGCATAGCTAGTTAGCAGGCTTATGTCTCATTCGTTAATGGAATTAACCAGAAAAATCGCTCCACCAACTAAGAACGGCCATGCACCACCACCCATAGAATCAAGAAAGATCTCTCATTCTGTCAATCCTTACTATGTCTGGACTTTGTAAGTTCCCTGTGTTAAGTCAAATTAAACCGCAGGCTCCACTCCTAGTGGTGCACTTCCGTCAGTTCCTTTAAGTTTCAGCCTTGAGACCATACTCCCCCCAACCCAAAGACTTTAATTTCTCATAAGGTGCCGATGGAGTCCTAAAAGCAACATCCGCCGATCCCTGGTCGGCATCGTTTATGGTTGAGACTAGAACGGTATCTGATCGTCTTCGAGCCCCTAACTTTCGTTCTTGATTAATAAAAATATCATTGGCAAATGCTTTCACAGTTGTTCGTCTTTCATAAATCAAAGAATCTCACCTCTGACTATGAAATATGAATGCCCCCCGACCGTCCATGTTAATCATTAATCTGATTCCGAAGGCCAACGTAATAGGACCGAAATCATATAATGTTATCTCATGCTAATGTATCTAGAGCATAGTGTCACGGGCAAGGTCTGCTGACTTTTCGCCGTGACTCGAGCGGCTGAACCATCATGCACTGTCTCGAGCATGAGCGAGATTCTTCGTCGAGAGATCATCGATGTGGGCAAGCAGGTCGCACTGATGGGTGAGAGGTTGGGCGAGATCGACCTCCGGATCCGGAAGTTGTGCGAGTGGGTCGATAAAGACGATGCTTGGAAGCCTCGACGCGAGACATGGCGCAAGAGGTATGCAACAAGGGCTGAAGCCATCGAGAAGTTGGGCCCACAAGTCGCCGTGCCAGTCCGTCGACCGAGATGCGTTGTGAGTCAGCTTGCTTCCGGAGGCAGACGAAAAACCCGGCGCCCGAATGTTCTAAAAGTTGGGCCATCCGGTCTAAGCCGAGGCCACAATCCCAGAGGAGACGTCCCTATCTAGGAAGTTTCCTTGTACGAGTCTTTCCTTGTTTATTGGTGGGCTAGGTTATCTGAAACGTGGGTTTCTGACGCTTATTGGTGGGCTGAGTTTTAGGGTTTTATTTAACATAGTTTGTTTAGGAAAGTCGGTAGCTTGGAGAAGGGGAAAACCTTAACCCTAAGCGCAGTAGTGTTAGTATAAATAGGCTCTCGTCCTGTCCTGTTGTATTGTTATCAACGAGTTTTCTCGGAGTTTAATATAACTATTATTCTCCAAACACTCTTATTCACGTTCTCGCTCCTTTCCTTTAGTTTCGTCTTGTGTTTTATCTATTTTCGAAGACTAGTCGAGATGTCTCAAGCCAAGTTCGAGCAAACTAAGTCGACCATCTCGGCGTCGCACAGGCATGTTCCACTGCCCTTCCCCAATCAAAAGGGTAGGCTCATGACAGTAGACTTTCTTTAAGCACTCTAATTTCTTCAAAGTAACAGCGCCGGAAAAATATTAATACACTTAGTAAAAAGTTTGAGAAAAAATCCAAATTAAGTCTGAAACCGAAATCGTAAATTAATATATTACCACATTTAAGAATCATAATTTTATAAGAAGATTTAAAATGAAAACTGTATTACCACATTCAAGAATCATATATCCTTAAAACAAATAAGAATAATAGATAGTGTTACGATAAATAATAGAACAATTTATACTCTTGTTAACCTGTTGATCAAATGACCCTAGGAAATCTGGTAGATAGGATTGAGGATGAATTGTGAAGTCCATATAAATACACACACACACACACACACACACACACACACACACACACACACACACACACATATATATATATATATATATATATATATATATATATATATATATATATATATATGTTGTAAATTCTTCATGTTTGTTAATATGGAAATTAAGGTTATTCCACTATTTCAATAACCGAAAAAATTTGTAATTAACCACATATTTTTATGATTATATTTGTTCACCAAATTAATCAATACATCGTATTTAGCATAGGATGTGGTAGAACACATGGACATAAATATAGTTTCAAATTAATTCAATTTGTATATGTAAAGGTCTTAATTTTATTAATTTGATTTCAATGATTAAAAAGGCCTCAATATAACTAAATGTGTGTTTTATGTTTAAAATCATAATTGTGTATCATAATATGGGAATTTATGTTATTTTAATCAAATTATATGTGTAATTTCAGATAATAGAGTTGTTCTATGATTGTGTATTTTATTATTATTATTATTATTTTTTTGATAATAATCAATTTTAGATTTTTAATGTTAATTATTCGATTAACACAAAATGTATAAGTAAAGATGTTAGTTTGAAAATTTTGATTGAGGGCAGGACTCTTGTTAGTCCAGATTAATGGGTCTCTCCCGTTAGATCGGGTTAAACCCGCATCCAATTTGTATTTCATATATAAACCCTTTTTCCATAAATTTGGGCTGCTCCACATCACACATCGCCCCCGGCCATCTCTATCGCATCTCCTTTGCATCGTTTCTCCACCATTACTCAATTTATCTATCTTCAATTCTTCAGAAAAGCGGTCGTTCCTCCACCATTTTCGCATCTCCATCCGCACCTTCAATTTCTGTAGAAGAGGGGTCGCCGTCAGCCTTCAGTTATGTAGAAAGCATCCGCCGTTATCTCTGCCGCAGAAAATAATCATCTCTATCGCGGAAAAGCGCACTACCCGTGGAGGTTGAATCACCAGGTAAACAAATTCTTCAATTAATTGCATACAATCAATTTGATTTTGACCTAATTATAGAAAATCAATTTGATTTCGACCTAATTGTGGAAATTAAACTAGTATACTCCGTTTTGAAACTAAATTTCTTACAAAATCTACGTTATTGTTCGAAGGTTTTTGGCCAATTTTACAAAACTACATAAGGAAACTGAAGGCGAGATGGGTGATTTGGGACTACACATGGGTGGAAAATACAATGTAGATGAAGGTAATATAGTAGGCTTTAGAACTATGATGTATTGATCTTCTAACTGCATATGGTACTTGGTTTTGTTGTGGTGTTATGTCGAAACATTCAGAGTAAAAATATCAGTGGTCTTGTCTGAAACTATGAGTTATTATTCAATTCTTGTATTGGTTTTTGGAATGTGATATATTAGTTTTTTAGCTGCATAGTATTTGTTTTAGTTGTTGTTGATGGCAGGACTTTTGCAGTAAAAATATCATGGCCCCGTTCTTGAACTATGAGTGATTAAACTAGTATGTTTTGGAGGTGTGATGTATTGGTCTCCTTACTGCATGGAATGTGTGTGTATTTTTATTGTTGTATGAAGTTTGGACTTTCACAGTAAAGCATCGTCGGGGCCCGTCTTAAACTATGAGTGATTATTCAATGTATTATTATTCTGATTGCATGATATTTATTTTTTTTCGGGGATTAATTTTGTTATTCAATTAAGGGGCTGTGATAATTTAAGATTCCAGTGATAAAGAAGGTGGAAGTAACATTGATATTGAATCGATAAATAATATCTTATTGAATGATGAAGGTAAGAAATTATTGTAATTGCATGATATTATTTCTAAATAATATTTATTTTACATTTTGATAGCTTCATTTTTTGTATTTAGGTGATACCACAAATTTATGTGGTTCTCTTATTGGTGTAAAGAGGAAGAATTTTGAAGACATCTACGAGTTGTATTGTGGCCATGCACGTCAAGTTGGTGTTGTAAATTGGATTAATTCTAATTAAATGGTACACCGATAATTCATGTTAATGAATTATATAGGATTAATTTACGTGTCGTGTAGATAATCGTAGCATTTTGAATTTTTCAAATCCATTTATTGGTGAGTGAGAAATGATGCTTGGAAGTTGGACGGTTTGCTTTAATGCTTTATCGGTTATCCCACATTGAAGGTTAGTCAATGTGGAAGAGAGTTTAAAAATGATTACATTTATTTAATGTATATCAAGTGGGCCAGAGAGTGTTGTGGGCTTTGTGTAAATGAAGTTCACGCGGGCTCTTGGACTTGGGTTTGCCAGTCCGCTTTCGGCGGAGCCGAGCGGATCCGAGCCCGGTCCCGGATCCGAACCCGACTCTGCGTCTTGGGTCTTGGGCAATTGGTCCGAATTGGCTGGTCCGATTGAGATGGTCCGTGTGGGGTTCGGGTTCTGGTTCAACCCTGGTTTCTTTTTTGAACCTACACACACCTAAAAAGCTCTGATCGTTACGAATACGGCTACCTGACCGTTCAGGTCAAAAGTCAGACGTTTCCAAACATTTGAATTCAAACATGCAATGTATCTGCACGCCGAACTCGTCTAGGTTCATGTTTGATGATGCTGACTGTTTGAACGCCATTAAGGACGTCTTAATTGGCAGTTGTAACCCCTGATTTGAACCCCTATAAAAGGGTGAGGCTCCTGCATTTGCTAAACATTTTTCATACGCAAGAAATCATCTGAGAACTCTAGCATTTTCATATTTCTATTTCTGCACTTTAGTTTTACGTAGCTCAGTTCGAATCCTTTCAGTTCGCAGGAGCTTTGGTTTCTAACGGTGCGGTTAAACCAAAGACGTTGTCGTTTTATCTTTGGGAACGATTTGCCAAAACCGAAGAAGCACTACCGGGGAAAATTCGTTTTGCGGAGAGAGTGTCTTACTCGACTATCTAATCGATTTCTGATTCTTTTCTTATTTTTCAGTTTTAGTGATTATTATAATTTTCCTGTTTGTCCTCGTTTTATTGTAACTTTTACATAATAGTTGGTTTTAGTGTTCGGAAAACAACAACAAGGGTGAATGATGATAAGATAATAATTCACGTCAAGTTTGCCAAGGAGGATTGTGGGATAAACGTAACGAATGGCTTGAGCCAAGGAGGATTGTTGGAAATTGTATTGCTTGGAGAAGTGAATTCATGAGAAAGTATTATGACCTTGTCTTGTAAGCTCAGAAAAGTAATGAAGTAAGGAAAATACTTGAAGATAGATTTACGAGTGATAATGAAGCTGTAAAGGCATTGATGCCCCTTACAAATTCAAACGAAGAAGAAACTGGTATTTCTAGTTCATGTATCTCTATTTTGGACGCTGTAAGGGCAATTACAAAGGGGGGGAAAGTAAGAAGTAGTCATATATTGAGAAAAGTAAGACGAAGAAGCATGAGTAACACATTAAATAGATCAAGTCAAGTAAAGGAGTTTGGTTCTAAAATTCCCAATCCTCGATTATTTTAGCATAACGGTAGTCGTTGAATATTTATATTATAGATGTATTCACATTGACTGGATTAGAAATTGGTATTTTGATACTGTGATATTTATTTGCTTCTATCTTAATGTTTTATGGTATTTTCTGATTGTATTTGATAAGTGTATTGGTATTTCAATTCAATCATATTGGTTTTTCTGTTCAATCGTATTGATTTATATATTTGCAGTGTATTTGAAAAAAAAAAATTACAGTACATAAAAAACACAAACACATCGTATTATAAAAAAAATCTTAACTTATAATACATAAACAACTACTTAATTATAGAAAAACTTTTTTGATTGCATAACAAAAATCATACATTTATTACAAAAAACTCAATATATTATAGCACATAAACCAATACATTATTTTACAAAAACTAATACAAAGTATTTTGTCAAAGGATTTACAAAAAATGGAGACTAAAATTTCCACCAATCACCAAAAAAACAAAACAAGCACAAAAAATACTTATGGTTAGACAAAAAAATCACAATTCATAACTTTTGTGGTTACATAACAAAAACCGTAAATTTATTACAAAAACAAAATACATTATACCACATAAACAAATACATTATTTTAAAATACCAATACGAAATATTTTATCAAAGGATATACAAAAAATGGGGACTAAAATTTCTATTAATCACCAAATAAATAAAACAAGCACAAGAAATACTTACTGCTAGAAAAAAAAAAACAGTTCATAACTTTTGTGATGGAATAACAAAAACCATACATTTATTACAAAAAATTAATACATTATATAGTACATAAACCAATATATTGTTTTACAAAACCCAATACAAAATATTTTTTCAAGGATTTACAAAAAATGGGGACTAAAAATGTCCTAATTTGATGTGCTTGTTCTTCATATTTCACAAACACATAATACTTTTCATTTTTGAAACACCAATATTTTTTATCATAAAATTAATACCTTAATATAAGAAAATTAATACAAATAACTTCCTTTTGGAATTTTTTTTACTACCCATGCATACTTCAAAAACCTCCACAAAAAGAAAAATAGTACAATAGTTCAACACACAACAACATTAATATAAAATTAGCAACTGCATCAGCATTTCAGTAACAACTAACTAAGAGTCTAAGATAACTAAGTTCACACACATACTTGTACGTCTGAGTATAAACTCCAATACTTTCTAACAGAAAACAGATACATATTAATCAAAATATAAATATCCCTTCAAAAAAAGATCCACCCATTGGCATCTTGAAAGACTTGGACATCATTTCTTTATTCCCTTCCTGAAATTTGAAAATTCAATGACATCTTTCTCCAATTGTTTCTTCATGTCGTTGGCATTGCTCTAGAGAATTGTTGCACAATACTTGGGCCTCAATATACGTCTTCCACCACACTACAACCACATAAACATATAAAAAAAATAGCTATACTATCAAATAAAAAGTAAAAAATCATTTATAATAAAAATAGGAACGGCCATTTTTGGATAAACCCATATGGGCGCAAGCGGATAAAACAGAAATGTAAGTTACCTCATTCGGTGACATAAACGTCCGCTGTATTTTCTCGAATAGTAACATGGCCTCTAAAGGCCTCGCATGCCGAGCAAACCCAGATATCATCGTGTTCCAAATAACGATGTTTTTCTCGTCTATGTTAGAAAAAATTGCGTAAGATTGTTTTATGCTACCACATTTCGCGTAAAGATCGACAAGAGACAAAGAAATATATTTGTTTTTGCTGAAACTGGTTTTATACACCAACCTGTGCATTTGTTTCCCAACTATTAAAGTGGCCAAGGTAGCACAAGCGCTAAGAACCGAATGATGAACATGTTAGTTTCCACACTTGACCTTCTTTCCCAAAGGAACAAACTTAAAGCATCTTCATAAAGATTATTTTGGACAAATCCAGCAATCATTGAGCTCCAAGTTAAGTCGCTCTTTCACACATGGACCCAAAAACCCGTAAAGCATCATCGACAAAATTATACTTAGCGTAACGTCGAGCAATGTGGTCCCCACAAATATGTTCGACTCCATACACATCTTGACTGCAAAAGAATGCAATTGTTTACTCTCGAATGACAAACACTTGGATAGCAGGCACAGAGCACGCTCGACAAAGCGAACTCGCTGAACTCGAACCCTTCTCTTAGCATCTGACCAAAGATTTTAAGAGCTCCTAACCCATCCCCATTTCGACTGTGCGCGCCAATAACAGTGTTCCAAGAAACCACACTTCTCAGACGCATTTCGTCGAACACCTTGCGAGCGTAATCCACAAGGCCACATTTGAGTAGAGGTTTTTCAGCATGTTTGAGGTCAGAGTGTCTGATTGTAAGCCCAAGTGAATAACATGTGCATGGCTAACATATTGCAAAATCCACATTATAATATGTGGATTTCGGGTCATAAATTAACTAATTTAACACGTACTATGTAAATAAATTTAGGGATGCAGCATATTGCATAAGATTTCCAGCTCATTGTTAGAAGAGTTCTAGTGGTGTTGAAATAAATCAACGGGTTCATGGCTTGGTTTTATCGGAGATCGATTCAATTGCAAGTTTCAAGGTGTTTCAAGCTTTGAAAATAAAGAGAAAGTGAAAATAAAGCAATTAAAATAGCTAACTATCCTAAGAATTGAAAGTGCAAGTTGGTCGGATGCCTCGTCGGATGCCTCAATATGTAAATGCAAGCTAGTAATGAAAATAAGCAAGAAAATGCAATGTTTCACCAAGTACAAGCATGCAAGCACAAGGTACAACTATGCATAAAATCCTAAATAATGCAAATTACCAAAAATTGAAAGTATGGATGTAAAGAGCAATGAAAATTAACATGAAAGTTTAAAACTTTAAGAAAAATGACAAGCAACAAAGCCTAGATCTAGGATTAAGTATGAAACAAAGTATAAAAATAAAAGTGCAAATAAAGCATAGCAAAAACTCAAAATCAAGATGATCCAAGAGCCGATCTATGATCTAGAGATGTGTCACTCATCTAGATTCCATAGTCAATTCATATGTCTCATCATGAATTCAAGGTGCTAAGACAAAAAGCATAAAATGAAGAACAAAGCATGTAAATGTAGAACAAGCATGGAATTAAAGTATAAAACATGAGATTGAAAGGAAACTTACTTGAATTAAAGGAAAGAGTAGCAAGTTTGAATTAAATTGCATCAAAAGTAACAATCCAAAGGAGTATTTGGATTCTTCTTAGGCTTACAAACCCAAAAAGGTGCTTGAAATTAAATCTAAATCTAGAAAAAGAAATTATATCAAAGCTTCAAATTGAACCTAAAAAAACTAAGGAAGAGAGAAAATTATCAAAGATCTTGGAGAGAGAGTTTTTAATCCCAAACCCATGCTTGGGTTGGGAGAAAATGAGAAGTGTCTTACAAAATGAGAGTGGTAGTCTATTTATACTAATTTAATTGGGTTTAAATGGGCCAAAATAGCCCTTAAGGCTTGAAAATCCCAATTTTGACCAAGGTTGACCAGGTTTGACCAAGGTTGACCCGGATTTGACCATGCTGGCGAGTACTGTGGCAAGCATCCTTGCAAGCGCCGGACTGGAAGGAGGCCCTGGCGAATTCTGTGGCAAGCAGTTTGGCAAGTGCTGGGCTGGGAGGAGGCCTTAGCGAGTTCTGTGGCAAGTAGTGGCGCGAGTTGGCAAGTATTCTAGAAAGTTTAGGTGTTTTTAAGCCTCTCTTGGCTTCAAGTTTGGCTTTGCCTTGGCTAGTATTTTTGGCCTTCAATGCCTTTACCTATAAAAATAGGAATTTTAAACATAAAAATTCAAAATTACACCAAACCTCCAATTAATTGAAACCATTTAACCCAATTAAACGTAAAATTAACAAGTCAAGTGAAAAACAACAAAACAAGAAAAACCACATGAAAACTTAATAAAATTCTATTAAAAACTACTTAAATCAACATGAAATTCTAATTAAAAATACTAGGAAAAATACAACAATTACATGCAAAACACTCATAACCTCCTTGCAAACACAAATTAACCATAACACGAATAAATTGATAATTCTAAACCAACCATATCTAATCACACACACACACACATCATAATGTTTAAATAATGATAAACCCTAATTAAAACCCCATTCATGGTCACAGCACATACCAACGGAGGAGGAGGCTATAGCAGAACCGCATCTGAAGGTCTTAAAGCAAGCATCAACAATTTTTTCGCTCACCTCGTCAACCTTAATCTGCAATATCATCACGTCACCACGAGTCGGAGCTCCGACAAGACCCGTTCTGACGTTCGGGTCACTCTTGTCGAATGACCCAACATTCCTCGGGTTTGCTGTAGTGATCCACCACCATCTCATGGTACATCCTCAGCGCCGGCGCCACAGGGGATCGCATCCCCTGGCCTAGAATCCTGTTCGTTACGTGCCTCAGCATTTTCTTTCGAACTAATTTGAGGATCGAATCAAAATAAAATTGGCTCTGTTGCTAGAGTTTGTGAATTTGGGGGGGGGGGGGAAATGAGAAACAGACCATTGATGGAAAAGATCGCCGGTAGAAGTGTAGAGGCGACCGTTAATTGAAACTCGCCGGTCGGGCGCGAGGGCGATTCGGAAAATTCGCCGGAGAATGGGTTTGGGGGAAAAATGGTTGGTCGAAAAATGAAAGACAAGAAATTTTGGGAGATTAGATATAATTTGAAAAATTACAATAATACTATCGAGTCGGGTATGGATCAGGTTATGGATTAC
>BMAC01000222.1:1211863-1274571 GCA_014905375.1 Phtheirospermum japonicum | reverse complement strand
GTAATCCATAACCTGATCCATACCCGACTCGATAGTATTATTGTAATTTTTCAAATTATATCTAATCTCCCAAAATTTCTGTCTTTCATTTTTCGACCAACCATTTTTCCCCCAAACCCATTCTCCGGCGAATTTCCGAATCGCCCTCGCGCCCGACCGGCGAGTTTTCAATTAACGGTCGCCTCTACACTTCTACCGGCGATCTTTTCCATCAATGGTCTGTTTCTCATTTCCCCCCCCCCCCCAAATGTAATCCATAACCTGATCCATACCCGACTCGATAGTATTATTGTAATTTTTCAAATTATATCTAATCTCCCAAAATTTCTGTCTTTCATTTTTCGACCAACCATTTTTCCCCCAAACCCATTCTCCGGCGAATTTCCGAATCGCCCTCGCGCCCGACCGGCGAGTTTCAATTAACGGTCGCCTCTACACTTCTACCGGCGATCTTTTCCATCAATGGTCTGTTTCTCATTTCCCCCCCCCCCCCAAATGTAATCCATAACCTGATCCATACCCGACTCGATAGTATTATTGTAATTTTTCAAATTATATCTAATCTCCCAAAATTTCTGTCTTTCATTTTTCGACCAACCATTTTTCCCCCAAACCCATTCTCCGGCGAATTTCCGAATCGCCCTCGCGCCCGACCGGCGAGTTTCAATTAACGGTCGCCTCTACACTTCTACCGGCGATCTTTTCCATCAATGGTCTGTTTCTCATTTCCCCCCCCCCCCCAAATGGTTTCACGGTTCGATTGCGGTTTGAGGTTTTTGTCCAATTCAAACCGGCGATTCGAACCGTGAACCGGCGGTTCGAACCGTTCGAACACGTATAGAGAAGCTCCATATTAAAAAGAAAACAAATAGAATGATAAAGATGTTATAATTATATACATAATAAAAATCATAATACATCAATGATAATTGATAATCAATTCACACATGTAGTCTAAACATCAATTTTAACCGATACTCATTTCACCTATGAACTCTTTATAATAAATAATTCCCAAACCAAAAGAATCTCAAAAACTATTCCCGATACTTGAAAAAGCTTTTCAAGTTCAGTGTTTTAAGAATGAGAAAAGATATAAAGTGTGTACCGTCATTGTGAAGATGGAAACGGTCTTGTTCCGCCTGTATATCGACAATTCAGTAATGAAAACGATGTCGAAGAATGCCTGTAAATGATTTATGATGGTTCGAAGCATTTTCACTGTTTGGACAACTAACGAGAGTGTTTAGTGAATAAGTAATAGAATCGATTTTACATATTGTACAATGAAAATTCTAGAGCTCTCCTCCCCTACTTTTGCGTACTTATGGAAATATCCCCTATATATAATGCAAATTTTCTCATATCCTATGTGTCTACTTCTCATGATTCATTAATTTTGGAAAAAAATTTGGTACTTTAGTGTACTCCGAACCTAACATTTTCCTAATTTAGTAATTTTCTTTTATTATATTTTACTAATATTATATTTTGACTAATTTAATATTTTCCTTTTATTACATGTACCTAAGTTAATATTTTCTTTAACATATTTTGCCTCATTCAATATCATATTTTTATTCTTATAATATATAAATATAAATAAGTTATATCTAATTAGGAGAAATCTATATAAGTTGAATAAATTCTTATTTATAATAAAAGTTGAAATAACTTTATTAAAGTTTTAAATTATTATTTAAGAAAATTATGAGTTATATAAAATCATTACAAAAGAAAAATAAATATAAAAAATATAAACTTAAGTATATTATCTAATCCTAATATAATAAATTGAAAATAACATTAAAAATATATATGAAAAACTATTGTTATGAAAAAAAAAAGGAAACAAAAAAGATAAAATATAATAACAATAAATTATTGCGTGTAGGAAAATAAATTTTAAATTTATTCTAAATTTATTTATCTAATCCCAATATAATGTATTGATACACACAAAATCCATACAAATTAGTGTCTTGCGTAATAAATAACAAAAAATTAAAAATTTATTAAAAAATCATAAATTTATTTTAAAATTTTAAAATAATTTTAAGAAACTATTTAAATTATAAAATTAAACAAAAATATGAAAAATACATTATGAAATTTGAGATTATTTTAAATTGCTAAAAAGTACTGTTAAAATATAAATTTAAAACAAAATCTAGAAAAATATTTTAAAATCCAAAACTATTTTAAATATTATAAAAGATTATTTAAAAATAAAAAAACTAAGAAAATATATTATAAAATTTGGAATTATTTAGACTATGTGAGCAAGAAAATGAGTACTAAATATGAAAAAATATTTATTAAGAATATGTTTTTTTAATATGTAGAATATTATATTAAAATACATAATTAAAAAATCTAGAAAATAATTTAATTATAGAAAAAATTATTTTGCATATGAAAAAAGAATATTTTAAGATAAATCTAAAAAATTATTTTATAATACAGGAAATTATTATAAATATTAAAAAATATTTTAAAATATAAAAATATTTTTCTGATTTTTTCTAGATATTTTCCCATATTTTGTTTTGATTTTATAAATATTAAAAAAAATAAATTTTCAAGTTTTGTTTTAATTTATATTTCAATAATACTTTTTTGGCATATTAAAAAAAGCTTAGATTTTATAATGTATCTTTCATCTTTTTTAATTCCTATATTTTAAATAGTGTTAGATTCGTAAAATAAATTTCTAATTTGAAATCTTTTTTTTTTTTAATTTTTTTGTCAAAATTGGTCAAAGTCAACATTTATCGCCGGAAATTGAAAGAACTCGACGATTTTTCTTTTTTCCAGCAAAATTGGGGTTAATTGCTATATTTATTAGTTATTGGATAAATTTTCCACCAAGTATATTTAGTGGTATTAAGTTGTCAGCACCCTAAGTTACTGGGACTATTTTGCTATTTTACCTAAAAAAAATGCTATTTTAAATTAATAAGAAAAAAAGTCAACCCCCACCCCCCAAAAAAAAAGTTTGTTAATTGAAATAATGAGAGTGTGACACATTAGATCTAGTAAGTATCGGACCACGACACATAACATTAAGATCAATCACAAGTTGTCATATCAACTATATGTTTTAATATAATTAACAAATAGAGTAAATAGATACACATCAAAACATCCCATTTACCTTTTCAAATACTTTCTTTTTAGCCCTCTTTCAAACAAACATATACATCAATTGATTTTCAATCGTCTTTAATTTTACTTTGAATCTCCAAAATCTTCATCTTTGGTTGGGTTGTAAAACTTGATCGACAATTACTAGAAACCATTTTTGGATTTGTCAATTTGTTTTAGAAAACGAAAACACATCTATGCTCCTCTCGATAAGTCCTAAATTGAATTTTTATTGCTTCTTTTCATACTCTTTCTACTATGTAGCATGTATACTTAATGAACATCTAGCAGCTACAGTACATTTAACTATATCTTTTTCGGTTCATCCACACCAACATGGAAATGAAATTTGTTATCCCATTCAAAATAATAGTTCTTAAATTCAGATCACAAAAAATGTTCCTTAAAAGCGATATTTCTATGGATTTAGATTTTTTTTTAAAAACACGATATTTTTGCAGATTCATATAACAGTGCAAAATATACATATACGATGGCAATGGGATGAACGAAAGAAAGAGTTGTCGATTCCATAATATCTTCAATTCCTTTGTTACGTCCTCATGTCCCCCGTGGGGAGACATGGGGGCTAGAAAAGGAAAGAGAGGTCTCTGTAATCCGCAATGCAGTTTCAGAATCGCTCTGAAACAAAATTCCGAGTTCTGGAGAAAATTCTTCAATATTCCTCTATTTTATTTCAGAACCGCTCGAATAAAAGTTTCGAAATTTGGAAAAATCTCCTCGATATTTCTCTATTTTATTTCCCCAAGCTTAATATTCAAATCTATAAATGATTATGGTGAAGAAGGGACGCAATGCTTCTTATGGAACAACGGAAAAAGTACAACCTGTAAGCAGGGGCGGATGATATAAGGTTCAAAGGGGTACAGTTGTACCCCCAAATTGAGAATTTTCACCTGTAATATAGGTTCAGATAAAATATATATATATATATATATATATATATATATATATAGGGTTGGGTTCAAATGAGAACCCGTCCTTATTTGAGAACCTAGGGACTCATCTTGACCATTAGATTGGATAATCTTGATGGTTGAGATCATGACATGTCAGCATGTTAATAATATAAAAAAAAATGCATTAATTAATTAAAAAGGGTATTTTGGACATCTATCATCATTTACAAATAGCACTACGTTGTTCTTTAGAAAGCACAATAKATTAAGAAAAAAAAACACTACGGTTGTATACAAAAAGCTATAAACTGCAAATTCAAAAATTTGAAAATAAAACTCTTATCTTAAAAAAACCATAACTTTTTCAATTTTTATTCATTTTGAATGAAATATATATCAAATTAATTACATTCTCGAGATCTACGATTTAAGATACATATTGCATGTTATAAAACGTACCAAAAAAATATATAATTAAATTAAAAAAACTGGATAATAAAAGCATCGCACATGACTTATTTTTAGCACTACAGTACTGTATAAAAAAGCACAATGAATTTGGATATATAGTTACAGTGTGCAATACTTAGAGTGCATTTTCTAATGTTGTTATAGTGCTTTGAAACTACAATAACACTGCTTTTGGAACTACAAGACATTAGGCCCAACAAGCCTTTGAAATAGGTTTGTCTCCTCCTTTCTTCTTCACGAGAATCGGCCGCCTACCACCATTGAGAGCACCTGCAACAAAACCGGAGGCTTGACCACCACCTCCCGTGAGAACCTATCAAGAGCCCTCGCCGTCTCGTCGCCATGTTCAACAGGCCGCCGTATCCACCAGCGCGTACCGCCCACCTGCGCCGATCTCGCGGCCGGATCCCGTAGCCGCATAATTCCCGGTCGTCCTTCTCGGCCGTCACTGCCGAATCTCCACCACTACCGCCGGTTCAGCTCCACCTCCGCCTCAGAGCTCCACCGCAGTTCGTCAACTCCCGGAGCCTTGCGGACAACAGCACTCGCCGTGTCGCCGGCGGCTAAGTTTGGCGGCTGAGATTTGGAGAAGGGAACGAGATTTCTGGAGATAGGGTTTGAGCATACGGGAATCGATTTGGGGACGGGATTGATTGCAGATTTTGGTTTGGCATTTAATATGATTAGTGCCTGTGTAAATTACATAAAAACCCTTGGCCTTCCATAATAATAATTTAATGAATTTAAGAAAATAGAAAAAATTTGGTCCACACAAATGATTAGATCTACGGTCAAAATTAGTTCCTAGGTTCTCAAGTAAGGACTAGGTTCTCATTTGAACCTAATCCTATATATATATATATAAATCCATTTTATAATTATAAAAATTCCATTAATAAGTTAGGAAAAAAAAGAAAATAAAAGACATTAAAGCAAGAGTAACTCTCACACTCCCCTCCCAGAATACGGTACGGTTAGTATGCTTTGTCACAAAAAGATAAAAGCAAAAAAAGAAAATAGTACAAATCAAAAGTCAAATGGGCAAAACAAAACTAAGCTTTATTTGTACAAAGGTGCCGCCTCTCTCCCTAAAGTAGGGGTTTTTTTTTCATTCTCTGTTCTTTCTTTTTTCTTTTAATTAAATTATGAATTTGTCATAATTTAATATGTTTTGCTTATGTAATTAAATTATTGGTTAATTAATTTAGTAATGAATTTGATTTGAACATTTAGTTGATAAATTAGGGGGTTTTTTTCTTTATTTATGTCAGATATTTGATTTACTCTTTTTTTTTGTATTGTCCCTTTTCAATTACGTTTTTATTTTAGAAGTAATATAAAGATTTTTTTGTATGATTATATTCTTATTTTTATCACCAATTCTTTTAGAGAATGACGAATGATACGCTCAAGTCAAAGAAATGCAAAGCAACAGGAAAGCAATCCGATCTTAGGGAATTTATGAAAAAGAAAATGAAATCTCAAGGGACGTCTTGCTTTTCAGATGGAGATAATAAGGCCTCTCTCAATAATCACAAGTCAGCTTCAATTCCGCCATTCAATTCCCCTCAAACTCAAGAAAACAAAATGGAGTTAAGTGGTTCAAGTGCTAGTAGAGTGTCACTAGAGGAGGAGGAGTTGTTATATGATGTTGAACTTCTTCCCCATGATCCCGGAACAAGAATGAGCATAATGGATTATCTTTCTAAACAACGAAATGCGGTGAGAAGAGCATATATTCTTAAAGGACCTTGCCAACCAAGAACTCATAAATTCCTCAAAGAGAACTTGGAGGTATGCGACGATTTAGTGATGTGTTTAAATATGATTGGCTTGAATATAGTATTGAGAAAGATGCGGGTTTTTTTATTTTGCTTGTTACTTATTCAAGAGTGAAGTTGAAATTAGTGTCGGTGGAGATGCATTTTTTAAAGAAGGTTTTAGATCATGGAAAAAATCGAATGGGTTTGAGAAGCATATTGGTGGGATTAAAAGCTCTCATAATCTTGCGTATGAGAGATATAGGAATTTAAGAGACTCGAAAAAGTCTATTATACATGCTTTTGATAAAGGAAGTGATTTGATTTGAAGTGAGTATGAAGCTCTCTTGAAAGCTTCAATTTCTTGTTTGAGATTTCTTTTGCGCCAAGGGTTAGCATGCCGTGGGCATGATGAAAGTGAAGAATCAATCAATATGAGAAATTTTCTCGAGCTTTTGAAATGTCTAGCAAACCATAATGAGGATGTTAAAAAATTACTTTTTAAAATGCTCCAAGCAATAGTCAAATGACACCTCCCACAATTCAAAAGGATATAATCAATTGTTGTGCTAAAGAAACACCTAGTCGCATTATAGAAGAGCTTGGTGATGACTACTTTGGCATTTTAGCCGATGAGTCAAGTGACGTGTCTCAAAAGGAGCAATTAGCTCTTTGTTTGCATTATGTTGATGGTAAAAATGGAAAGGTGATGGAGCGATTTATTGGACTTGTACATGTTGGTGATACCACGCCATTGTCTCTTAAAAGTGCAATTATATCTTTGCTTGTGGAACATTCGTTGAGTCCATCTGAGATTCGAGGGCAAGGGTATGATGGTACTAGCAACATGAAAGGTGAAATAAATGGCCTTAAAACATTGATTATGAAGGATACTCCATGTGCCTACTATGTTCATTGTTTCGCCCACCAGCTCCAATTAACACTTGTTGTCATTGCTAAAAATAACAATAATTGTGGTTGGCTTTTTGAGACACTTTTAAACTTGTTAAGTGTGGTTGGAGTCTCATGTAAGCGAAGAGAAATGGTTCGAGAACTTGGTTTGAAGAGACCCGGTGATACTCGTTGGGGATCTCATTATAAAACTCTACTAAATCGACTTGTTTTCTACAATAATTAATGTGCTTGAGATGATTGGGAAGGACGCTTCAAATTCGGAAGATAGAATCAAAGCTCATCCATTTTATACTCACTCGAGTCATTTGATTTCATTTTTATGGCCCACTTGATGTTGACGATTTTTGGGTATACTAATGATTTGTGTCTTGCTTTACAAAGAAGAGATCAAGATATTGTTAATGCTATGTCTCTTGTTTCTCTAACCAATGGATTGTTGCAAAAAAAAAAAAAGAGAGAGTGTGTTGGAAACTCTCTTGAATAAGGTCACTTTATTTTGCACTAAATATGACATTGTTGTTCCCGATATGAATGCTCCTTACATTCCGCGAGGAAGATCAAGAAGATTTGTTAATCAAGAAACAAACCTTCACTATTTTCGAGTTGAAATTATGATAGCAGTGATTGATTTACAACTTGGAGAACTCAATAACCGGTTTGATGAGGTCAATACGGAGTTCCTAATATGCATGGCTTGCTTAAATCCTAGAGATGGCTTCTCTTCTTTTGACAAGAAAAGAGTACTTCAACTTGCCACACTTTATCCATCTGAATTTTCAAGTGTTGGTTTGATGGCTCTAGAATGTCAACTTGATATATTCATTGAAGATATGCGAAAAGATGTCAAGTTTCGAGAATTGAACGTGTTGATATGTCTTGAATCTCTCGCCCCCGGCCCAAACGGTATGCAGTTTTGGGTCTTAAGCCCAATTTGGTGTATTCTCTCAATACTATAAATATGGTCTTTGAGATTAGAAATTTGTAACCTTAATTAGTTAATAAAATCCGTTCTTCTCTCTGCCCGTGGACGTAGCCAATTTGGTGAACCACGTAAATCTGTGTCTTCTTTACGTTTTCTGTTTATTGTTTTATAATCTTATTCATTCATAACAGAACGATCTTGGTTCCCTTTCAATGATGCTTGTCGAAACAAAGAAGCATGTGACTTATCCAGCTATTTATTTAATTATCAAGTTGATGTTGATTCTCCCCGTCGCTACCGCAAGTGTGGAAAGAATTTTTTCGAGAATGACTTATGTCAAAAATAGGTTACGAAATAGTATGGGTGGTCAATTAATTATTTGGTTACTTTTGTTGAGAATGATATGTTTTTACAAATTTCCGATGATGATGTCATAGACCGCTTTCAGAAAATGAAAACTCGGCGGACTCAATTGTAATTGTAATTTTATTTGAACATTATGCATGTGTTCCTTTTTTATCGTGTTGTATAATTTTATAATAAATAATATTTTATTAATTATATTTCGTACCCCCAAATTTCAAAACCTGGATAAGTCCGTGGTGTTGCGTGTGGAAGAAGGGAGACGATGGTTCCTATCTTTTTTTCCTGTTCTCAAGGGGCTGCAATGTTGAAGGGAAGGGGTGCGAATGTTCCTTTTCTTTTCTTTTCTTTTCTTTTTGCCTATTTTGCCATTGGTTTGGAACGATAAATCGTGCGTATAAAGGTAGAAATAGAAGGTATGAAGACAATATTTCAATTCTATAGTAATTAATTGTTTGAAATGATAATTCGTAGGTTCAAGTAGGTTCCAGTCCGTACGATCAACATCATTTTATATTTTCAGTCGGCTTAGCTTCGCAGTTCTGCGTTATGCTTTCCATGATACCCTGTGCAGTTAAAAAGTTAATAAAAATACCATACTATAATAGAGAGAGAATAAATGAAGTTTTTTTTTTTTTTCTTTTCATTACATTTCATCTTTCTTACTTTAACCTTAAGTTCAACCACAACCCAAACCATGCAACCTAGACTCGGACTTAGCTGCGTTTAGTAGTTTAAATGATCATTTCTTGACAAACATCAAAGAAAATCAATTGATTTGCTCTTTTAAAGTACACAAGATGCATAAAATTAAGAACAATGTTTGTTCTGAAAAGGCGACAAGAAAGCAAACTGTCCAAAACATAAAACATACATCATTTGAATTTTTGAGTCACTTGCCATAATTGCATAGCATCAAGCTGGAAATCCATCGAAGTGAAGTCATTATTCAAGACAATCACCCCTGTTTGATGTTTGCTATATATTTTCTTTTTTCGAAAATACAGGAAAAACTGCTAGTAGAACACTATCGGACAACAAACTGAAACCACAAGGTGTTTCCTTTGAATGAAATCAGCCAAAGGAGATTATTGATAAGAAAATCAAAAGAGCTCTATAGGGGGGCCCAGAAAAGTGCAAAAGTCCTTCACCACTATTTTCATTTCGCCAACATCCAACACAAATGCTCAGAGAAGCACATTGTTCGATCAACCCTCCAGTGCTGATGCTCCAGATATAATCTCAATCAGCTCAGTAGTGATGGATGCTTGACGAGTTCTGAGAAGTAATATAAACCCCAATCAGAATAATTTACATCACCAATAATAATTATTATTATAATAGGGTTAATTACATAAGGTACACTAAATACAAAAAAAGTTTGCTTTCAAAATTACTAAAAACACCCATGATATTTTATTTATTTATTTATTATGATTTTCCTTCAAAAGCAAAAAACATTTCAAAACCCACCTTGACATTTGAAAAAAACTGATGGAGCACCCGGCCGTAGCCGAAGGGTACAGTTAGCCCCCTAATTTTAACAATGAATCGAACTTCAGGGGTATTTGGTAATTTTGAAAGTTAGATTTTTTATAGGTGAAACCTCAAGGGTATTTTTTTAATGAAAATAATAAAAAGAAATGTTTCTAAGCAAATATTAAGAAGGTTAGCGCATGTGTGTGTTCGTGTGTGTGAGCCTACAGAAGATGCTCGTTGTAGTGAGAGAATCGAATGAAACCTGTTATAAGTAAGCGTGAGACGATCAAGCATATCTCCTGCATTCCTGCTGGAGCTATCCATAGCAGACATCCTAGCACCCTGCTCACTGCAGGCATTTTCTATGACTGCGTTGTACATCACCTGAAAAAAAAAAATCACATTCAATGATAAGCTAAAGGAAACTGATCACATAAACCGATTCCGCATCACTATATGAAGAAATAAAAGTGAGTAAGAAAGACCTACACAGGAGAATTGGAACTCGGATAGATTTTGAAGCACTTCAGACTTAGTCTCACCGCCTTCAATCTCATAGGAATCCAGTTCCCCGAGTTTTCCACCAGCTTCAGCTTCTCTCTCAACGACCTACGCCAAAATCATATTGATTAGTACCATTACTAACCCGTACTACTAAATTTACGTCAGTAAATGTCAGATGCTGCAGAAAAGTACCTCGGGGGATAATACAGTTGAGGTTGTTGGCACAAACGACACAACTGACTGGAACTTGTTGTACACGACCCTTAAGGCATCAAACTCCACATTCTTTAAGATGTCATCTGCCAGCACAGCAACCTGCAGTAGAACAGTATATATGTCAGTTTCGCATGTAAAAATTCATATAGAATTACTGAATTAGGAAAGAAGTCCTTTAGCATTTTACAAGAAACAGGCCCGAAAAACAACCTGGGTATAGTTCAGAGGATTTTTCTGCAACTCAGTAAAAGATAACTTAATGTCTTTCCTCGAGTCCCGCACAAGTTGAGCCTTTGCCTTTTCTCCCAAAATGACATATGTACATTCCTTTTCAGGACCTGTGAAACACAACAATAAAAACCAATGACCAAGTTCCCAGCAATGAGGAAAAGGACAGATGGAAAAGAATGCACGAGCATAGAGTTCAGGGCACTGGAAATATACCAGAATTTACTTTATGAAGGCCCCTGCTTATCTTGACAGAGGTGGAATTGATTCCACCACAAAGACCCTTGTCAGAAGAAATTGTGACAATGACATTCTTCTTAACGTCTATGCCTGATTCATCGAAGAACATGAACTGGTCAGTGCAGATAAAATAATATACTCTTTGCTAAGAAGATAAGGAAGTTTTGAAAGCAAACATTATAACTTCCAAAGAAGGACTTGTCAGGATTAAGCAACAAAGAAAAGACAATAGCCAACATTGCAAATAAATCAGACAGATAATTCTCATCAATTGATGGGCGTACATTTCCATGACGTGGGAAATCAAATAGACATCAGCAGGAATAAATCATTCAATCATATCCATAGTGCTGTTTCAGATCAACGTGATTGCAAATCACTCTAATGCTTAAAGTGGCATCATCAGGACTGGCCATAGCCACAAGGTAAAGGTGCAAATCTTGGTACGATAAAAATGACAGTCTTAACAAAAGACAAAACTCCAGTTCTGGACATAGAAGAAATAACAAAGAAAGAGAGCAGAAAATCTAGAAAACATAAGCAAAGATGCTGTAAAGAAATATGTTTCTCGTACAACTACAGGCCCTCCCAGCAAAAACAACTCTACTCTTTTACCTCACATTATACAGAGTCATTTTCAGAATGCCACACTGAGCCAACTAACTAATAGCGCTCCATTTAAAAGAAACAAACAATGTGGCAGTGCATGCTTTGAATGGACAAAATTTGATATCACGAAACAACCTCAGCAGAATGAGCAGAAACATTACAACTTCTAATCGAACAAAAATTACATGTGAGGAAGGACATAAAGTGAGTTTTTAATTTTACTATCAACTCACTTGGAATGTCACCAAGAAGAGCAGTGAATGGCTGCCACAGTCCACGTGAATTTTCAGCTTTAGTTTGGATGGCTCGGAGCTTTGAAGCTGCAACCATCTTCATTGCCTTTGTGATTTTCTGAATATTCCGAACACTCTTCATACGGTTGCGCACTGCATATTTCAAGCATTGAAATGAAAAGTAAGAAAACGGGAAGTTAGGTTTTTTTTACTGAAAATAAGCACCCAATGAATTAATAATGAGTCTTACCAACTTGAGTTGAAATGGAACGAACTCCTAAAAGGGTGTGCTCCCTGTTGATTGACACCATATTTTTTAAGGGCAGACAAGTGATATAGCAAGTATTACATGACAATAGAAATCACTCACAACTTTTGCAGCAGTACATAAAGACTGAAGGTATCCAATACATCAGAAAATAATAAGGAAATAAGGTGTACCAATGATATGTCATCACATTTTGTAAGTTAAGAATAAGATCCATTCACAATTAAGAGTGCAGGTTTTCTTTCAAGTAACTCGACAGAACGGAATTTGAAAATTTGATTTTCAAAATGAAATGATAAAAAAAATTCTTAGTCATGCTAGTTCTTGATCGATATTAAAAGCTCATCAATCTTGGTTTGTTTTTACAAACCAAAAGTTGATCAAACAAATCTAAAAATATACAAGTGCTCTTAATTTGGGAGGAAAAAACAGGAAATAACGGAAAACGCTGTACATTGAGCTGCAAACGCTGTGTCGCCCAAAAAAAATGGTGAAATTAACACGGACCACTCCACATTGGTCAGATAAATCAAAAAGACCACGCCTGATGCGAGAATCCAATCGAAACGCCAATAACGGAAAAACAAACACTTAGGAAACAAAAATAAAATCTAATCGACACACACAAATAAAATTTGATAACAGAACAGTCAGACACAACACAAGATCACGATACCACACAAAAAATGAGAAAGACAAATGATATCTTACTCTGAATGCTTCGTCAGAGAGGAGCGGAGGGGGTTGATGGGGTGTGGGGAGATGAGGGGGGCGGCCATTCGCCTTCCCTCCCGTCTCAGTGCAGCCATCGCCATTTTCAATTCGATTTGATTTCGGTCTGATAGATTTTCTTCCTCGTAACGCGAATTGTCTTAGGGTTTCTTGAGCTGCTCGGAAATGGAGATTGCGGTATCGCTAATTGCAGCAGTGATTTGTTTTATCTAGCCTCATATAGTCATACGACGCCGTCGGGATGAGGGTAAGTGAGGTTAAATTACAATATTGGTCCACTAAGTTTTTGGTATTGACAATTGGTCCACTAACTTTAAGGTGTATCAATGTTAGTCCAATAATTAGGGGATTATTAAATTAATAATATTTTTTTAATTCAAAATTGTGAAAATAATACACTTTAAAAAAGAATTGCGTTTTTTGGTCGGGACGCCTTTCCCAATGGCGTCCCGCCCACATTCTAGACGGTACTTTAAGTAACCGTTCTAGAAAATGCACCCGGAATGCCATTGGGAAAAGCGTCCCAAACCTAAACTGACGTAAATTAAATTTTGAGACTGAAATGAAAAAAAAAAGTGTGTGTGGGGGGGGGGGGGCGGGACGCCTTTCCCAGTGGCGTCCCGGGGGCATTTTGAAAAGAAAAAAAAGGGGAGACGAGACGCCTTTCCTAGTGGCGTCCCAGGTTAATTTAGCAAAAAAAAAAAAAAAACTCGGCATAAAACCTTACCGCGGCCCTCTCTCTCCCCCATTTCCCATTTCTAGATTTTTCCTCCCCCATTTTCAGCAGCAACATCAACATCAACAAGGCGCAACAACAAGGAGCAGCAAGATCAAAGAGGAGCAGTTTCCATTTCTCATTTCTCCTCAAAAGGTAAGTTGTAGTTTAAATTTATTTATTTTTTAATTCAGCAACAGCAACCATTTATATTGATAGTTAATTTCTTTTATGGAATTTATATGTTTGTAAAATTTTTTTATTCAAATTAAATGTCAATTTATATGTTTTAGAATTCTAGTTGTTAATTGCTTGTGAAATTTAATTTTATTGATTTGTGATGAAATTATTCATTATGTGAATAATTAAATTTGTTAATATGTCAATTTTAGTGTCAATACTTATAGAATATATTCTGATTTTTTTTATTCAATATAAATATCAATTTATATGTTTGTGAATTTTAGGTGTTAATTGTTTGTGAAATATAATTTTATTGATTTGTAATGAAATTGTTCAGTATGTGAATAATTTAAATTGTTAATATGTTGTGAATTGTCTGATTTTTTTTTAGAATTTTTGAAATTATATTTATTTTTCAGAAATTATTAATTGTGTGAAACTTGAAATTTATTCGGGGTTTTTTAGTTGTTAATTATTTAATAAAATGTATTTGGGTTTAGAAGTAAGTGCACATATGGCGAATGCATCCAGTGGCAACGAGTATGACATGTATGCATCTATTCTACGAGACGATGATGGATTTGTAAATGTTAATCCCACCGAGCATCATGCCCCTCCCCCACCGGTGATCCCGAACTACCCCGCTGATTGCTTCAGACCAGATGAAGGAAGCAATTCTGAACATAATTTAGATGAACTAGATGATGATGGTCATGAAACTGACGAGAAATTCTTTCAGTTGGGGGGTAGTAGACCGAATGAAGATCCTTTTGAACCCACCGTGGATGAGCTTGCCCCTAGAACCCATAAACGAGCGGATAGAGGATCGGCACTGTACCAGAACAGACCATTTTTTGATCACGTATATGAAGACGTTCCAATTGATTCTATTGGTGTCCCTCAACCGGACTACTACTACGATAAAGACGAAGGAGTGTTGAGAACGGGCATGATATTCAGAGATAAAAAACATTTGATGTGGGCTGTCAAGGATTACTCAGTGCGCATCGCCAAGTGCGCGTACAGAGTGGTACTGAGCAATCCAGCGGTTTGGAAATTTGTTTGCTTGTCGAGTTCACTTGGTGAGAATGATGTGGATGTTCCGAATCCAGTAATCGACGAATCACCCGAATGCGGATGGTGTCTCCGCGCTAGTTTTCGTAAACGAAAGGGCGCGCGGGTAATCACAAGATTGGGTTCTACGCACAGATGTCTTACATCCTTTACACGTAAAGATCACCCCAATTTGTGTAAAAACGTGATTGCTATGCTCATTACCACCCACGTCGAGATAGATCCGTTATATGGTGCTTTGCATGTCCAGAGTGCAGTCGAACAAGAATATGGTTATAACGTGCCATATCACAAGGCATGGCAAGGTTTGCGACGAGCTCGTAAAAATGTGTACGGGACGTGGGAGGAGTCGGTCCAGCATTTACCGAAATACATGGAGGCCTTGCAGTCGTACAATCTGGGGACAGTGGTCGAGTGGCTGCACAAATCTTCTGGAATTGCCGATGTGCATATGTTAAGATTTGTATTTTGGGCATTTTGACCATGTATCGAGACTTTCAGACATTGCCGCAAGGTGATCAGTGTTGATGGAACCTTTTTGGTTGGAAAGTACAAGCACACGTTACTGATGGCAGTTACAGTTGACGCAACCAACAAGTCGTGCCACTAACTTACGCAGTTGTTGATTCAGAGAGTTACAGCTCCTGGCATTGGTTCCTTCACATGGTTGCAAAACATATTATCCGCGACATAGAAGGGGTTTGTCTTATTTCTGATCGACATGTCGGACTACTTAGTGCACTAGAACAAGTTCCGGCATTCTCTTCTAATGTTTTTTGTTTGCGACATGTCTCTTCTAACTTCAATACGCATGCCAAGTCTGTGAAATTGAAGGATATGTGTTTCAAAGCTGAAGTAGAACCCAGGGTTACTGTCTTTCACAAAATAATTGAGCAGATTAAAGCGCTTGATCCGGATGCATTTGCGTACTTGGATGGTATTGATAAGAGCAAGTGGACACTGTCCCACGACGGCGGCAAACGGTGTGGCATCCTAACGACCAACATGTCCGAGTCCATCAATGGAGTGATGAAATGTGCTAGACGGCTACCACTAACTACCATCATTCGAATCACATTTGCCCGAAGTATTCATATATTTTTTGATCGTTTGAAAGACACGACGAGACTCCGTAACATGCAATAATTTTGGCCAGATAAGATAAATGGGGTGTTCAAGGTCAAGACAGCAGTTGGGGACATCTTACCACGTTACGGGATATAACTGGGCGGCACAAACGGCCCAAGTTTCCGTACGGGTCGATGGATCAGTTCGTGCCCGAAACTTTCGAGTGTCCTTGTCGAACACGGAATGCTCTTGTGGTAGGTGGGCGAGCAGTGGAGTTCCGTGCTCTCATGCAATAAAGGTGTGCACCGAATTTCGAGTGGATTCTCAAGTTTACGTCCAAGATTACTATAGCACTGCTGCGTACCTACGTACTTACTCTGGACCGGCTTTTGAACCATTGCCTGATGCGGAAGACTGGAACGAGGCAAGTTTTGAATTGGTTCATGATCCCCACACGCGGAGGCAGCGGAGCGTTGGACAAATCAGGGGTAGTAGGATACCCAACGAAATGGACCAACCACAAGTACGCGCAAGGCAACAATACCGCGCGGTAGATGTTGCTAGCTCGTCACAAGGCGGTGGACGTTCTGGTTCCAGACATTGATATTAGATACGACGATGATTTTTTCATGAGTTCGATGTTGTAATTCGCTAGCAGGAATAATTGTTGTGTGATTTCTATTAGTAATATTGATATTGATGTTGTATTTCGGTTTATTGTCCTATTGACAGACGTTGGATTAATAATCTGTGTTGTATGAATTCCTTAAGTAACATTTCATTCTGTATCGTGTGTATGTATTTATCTTATAGTATGTGTGTATGTATTTATCTTATAGTACGTGTGTATGTATTTATCTTACAGTACGTGTGTATGTATTTATCTTACAGGACGTGTGTATGTATTTATCTTACAGGACGTGTGTATGTATTTATCTTACAGTACGTGTGTATGTATTTATCTTGCAGATGGCATCACATTTCTTGAGCCAGCAGGGTTTACATAGATCGAAGACTGTTGCGGCTGGGCATATAGATGATGTTCTGAGGATGAAGCGTGCGGTAACTCATATTTTTTGGGACAAGCATCAGAGTCTGCATCCTCGAGTTATGTCGGTGCTACATCGCTGGGGGTTTTACGGGGTCGCACTGTGCGGAGCAATCGCGAAGCTGGACTGTCATTTGATCACCGCTCTACTTGAGAGATGGCGTTGCGAGATGCATACTTTTCATCTGCCTATGGGAGAGGCGACTATCACTTTGCAGGATGCGGCTGTTATTTGGGGTCTTCCGATTGAAGATGCCCCGATGATCGGCGATGATCTCGAGTGGAGCAGGGATGATTGGGCAGACTATATCGAGATGATGGTAAGACTGAGTGTCGATACTGAGGAGGAGATTAAAGGTGCGAGCCGTATGAGAATCTCGATGTTGAGTGAGTATCTCAGGATCAGGAGCAGGCATATAGACGATGACACACCGCAGCAGGAGATCGTGCAGTACGCTCGTGGGATTGCACTTTTACTGCTCGGGACGTTGTTGATGCCATGTGGGACGAACAGTTATCTTTCTATCCACTACCTACGTCATTTCGAGAATGATGCCACGGCATCGGGTATTAGCTTTGGTAGTGCTGTGCTTGCATACCTGTATCGCGAGTTGTGTATGGTTGTGGCGGAAGATAAGAAGACGATAAGTGGCCCCATGAATTTGTTGCAGATTTGGGCGTGGTCCCGAATTTCATCTATCAGGCCAGAGACCATGAGGCTTTCTCTCAATCTTGAGTGGACCATTCACGTTCGAGCTGAAGGCGTCACGTTGCCTGTACTGCCTTATGGTGTTAGGTATATTTTTTTAACTGTAATACTAGCTACATATGTATTAGTAATCAGCGACCATTTTAATAACTTCACTTGAATGTTTACGCGGGTGGATCGGAGAATATAGTTATACGCGGAGCTCTAGGAGTACGTTATGGGTATTCCGCGAGTCACTTGATCGGCTGCACGAGCGGGAGGTAGTGTACGCTCATGAATATTGCCTATAGTTATGATAAGGTGAAAATTGACGATGATTATTCAAATGTGCAGTGGACGTGGGAACCCTACGACTTGGACGCACCTGAAATACAGGTGCTGGGGGAGAGATGCCTGACTGATAACTGGCTGAGCCAGTGCCCACTGATATGCTGGTTGATTGTCGAGATTCATTTTCCCGATCGAGTAACCCGACAGTTCGGCATACGTCAGAACACACCAGCAACCACCACTGTTGACGTTGAGGCATTACACAGTGTCTCTCGAGGACATGAGCATCATGTTCGATGGACTGAACGTCATCATGCATAGGTCCAAGCATGGGAGGTGCGATGGTCGACCAGGGTAGAAGGCCCTCCAGTTCAGACAGGTGCGGTTACGACGAACGGATATCAAAGATGGTACCATCAGCACACAAATCGATTCATCACTCCTCTACAAAGACATGCAGAGGGAGGATACCAGCCATCAGACGTCGGCGTTTACGATGCCATTGTAACAATTCATATTCGCTCTTTTTTCACTCAATTAATTTAATTAATTCTTAGTTTTGAAGTTCAACCTTCTATGTTTTGTAGGGCACGTGGAGTCAGCGACTTCGTCATGTTCTTCAGAGGCTAGCGCCGACAATCTTGACTCTTATCGTCGTATGCACAATGTAGTTGATTCGGTTGCTAATGAGATAATGCAACGACTGCGTATTCGTGAGGAGTTCTATGAGGATGCTCCAGATGAGCGCACGACATATGCATCCGGCAGCGGAAGACGAAGCATATCGGGGCCGTCCAGGAGAAATGTACCTCGTGATGCTCCAGATGAATGCAGGGCATTCGTTTCGAGTAGTGCAAGACGGAGCATATCTGGCCCTTCCACATCCTCTCATCGTAGGGCCCCCGTTGTCCCACCCGGGCCACCGCCAGTCATCCATCATGGTAAACCTGTGATCCTTTAATAACTATTTTAAATGTATTTATCTTTTGAATACTATTGAAATAATAGGTTATTGCCCAACTTGAATGTAGATCTTGTTAGTCCGTCATCGTATAACGAGGGGGGTGATTACATTCTTACATTTGGATCATCCGAGTTTTATACTCCTACATGTGTTGGGCAATCGTTTACCGATCTTCTTAATACTGGTTATCCGCAGTACGACCCCCACTTCGCACCTGACATGGGCTATTCGCGCCCACACTTCCATACGACACCAATTCCGATGCCATTTCCTACTGGAACTGCGGATCGTGCACATCACATTTGGGGTCATCTGGCACATGAGGGCAAAGATGACGAGCAAGTGCCGGAACCACCAGCCCCCAAACGACCACATGATCATGACCTACGTAGTGACAAGGAAAAGAAGAAGGTGTTGTGTGGCACGGGATCACATTATGTCTAGTACTATTTGCATATTATGTAATTAAATTTAATTGTGTGGAAGTTTTCTATTGGGTGGTTCGCTTTGTATTTTTCATTAAATAAAAACATTAACGGAAACACCACCAAATATTACACCACGAAACATTCGGTACAACAACAATATAAAAACATTACATAACGGAAACACAAACACAAACCACAACATAGCGCAGTCTCGATACTACAACAATGTAAAAACATCACACAATGCAACACAAATGCAATCCACACAGGTAGAGCAGTATCGGAAAAACAACTGGCAATGGTCTACTCTATTTCCACCCGTAGAGCTTCCACCGTAGTTAGTGAGGTACACATCTCCAAATAATAGTTGCATTTTTGTGAGGAGGGGTTCCCATCAAAAGCGTTGCAATAACTTTCAGTTGGACAATCCTGCATTCATCACAACAAGTTATAACAGTGATTGAAGGATTAAAATTACTTGTAATAATTTAAAAGGTAGTGTGCAACTTACAGGCATAAACTTCTTTCGTACGTTGTGATCGCCAAACACCATTTTCACATTCCCATTCCAAACGGTGTCAGGGGTCCGTATGAGTTCATTGAAGAACCTGAATCGGTTCAGAAGCTGGAGAATCCTGGTTATGACGTCATCTTCGGAAACAGCATGTTCATTTTTGAAGCAGCAGTTAAGTAAACACTTGGCTTCCTTCACCCGTTGCCCTGGTAAAGGTTCGTCGTTTGGATTCCATCCCCGAGTATCATTTTCAAGGATTAGGAATTCCAGTAAACGTTCGTCTCTTTTAAGTGTCCACTTGGGGTTGAATTCACACCCATAATCGAGTGTTTTAACCCGAAGTGAGAGGGGACCATCCGTGTCGTTGAATTCATTTGACATTGGCTTAATTTCAAATAAGATATGAATATGTGTTTGCTGATGAACTGTCTATTAATTGTTCCCCAACGTACTTATAGCAAGGAGAGTAATCTTTTAGTTAAATTTTAGAGTAATATGTGACATAAAGTTCCAGATGACAAGAAAAGTCAAAGGTGTGTGTCCCACTGTCACTGTTTTTGAATGGGGAAGTGTGACTGCAAGGTCACATCAATTGTAGTTGGCAAAGGTACATTTCGTATTCCTTTTTCTTTTAATTTCCCTTTTCTTTGTGTGTGTGTTGCATTGTCACTGTTTTTGAATTGGGAAATGTGACTGTAAGATCACAGCAATTGTAGCTGGCAAAGGTATAATAATGCAATGCAATCAAATGGAGAATAATAACCACACTATACACATATATTACACATCTATATATATGTACGCACCGAAAAGACTTACCAAAGGAATACTAACTGTTCTCTTTTTTTTTTCAACTAAAGGAATACGGTGATGATGCATCACGAAAATATTATTTGTATGACATGCCACCGTTGTGGGAGAAGATAGAAGCAACTTTCAATTGATGCATTCTTAATGTATTAGTAGTCAAATGTCTAATAAAATGGGAGCGAAATGATCTTAGTTTGAGTGTGAGACTACGTACTATGTTTAATTTGTAATGTCTAATTTTTCCGCGTCCTCTAGTTATTTATTTAATAAAGTGTGTAATATTTTGTTTTTCTTTTATTTAATAAAATTTTTATATAATGTTTATCCAACCTTGTTGGTGACAAAACTCCCCATTTATCAGTAGTGTTTTTATTTAATGATTATCCTTTATTTAATTTTTATTTGTTGTTGTATTTTGATCTTATTGTATTTTTTATCTTGATATAAAATTTCTTGTAATTTTTAGATATAATTATGATATATTTATTTATTTTACCTAAAATATTATAAATAAATTAAAAATTAATATAAATAAATAAATAACCAAAAAATAAATTAATATAAATAAATAGTATGTTAGGGTTAGGGTTACAAATTTTTTGATTTTGCAAAAATAACTCCGGGATCCCACTGGGAAGGGCGTCCCGCCCCATGCGTTTTTGTTTTTTTTATAAAACACCCGGGACCGCCTTTCCCAGTGGCGTCCCCCCCCCCCCCCCCAGAAGTTTTTTTTTTTTTTTTTTTAATTTGAGCCCTAAAAAAGAATTTTCGAGCAAACATATCCGGGACGCCCTTGGAAAGGCGTTCCGATCCAAAAACGCAAAATTTTTTGAAAGTATATAATTTTGACAATTTTAAATATAAGATGTATTGTTTATTTAATAAACCCAATAATTAGATTTTGTTGGCAAATTGAGGACATGTTTGCTCGGAATTTTTGATACCCGCAGGAGTCTCCCACGCGGCCCACTATATTCAACTTATCACTTGCCAGTTTCATGAATAACCAAAGCTATTTGAATTTTTTTTATGTTTTTTTAAAATCAATTTGGGCTTGAAAGAATGGAACTATTAATTATAGACCTAAGATTTAACAATAATTTATATTGCTGATAATATATATACACAATTGAATAAAAAAGTAATAAGTTTGTAGTTTCGTTTGAATATAATTATTTGTATACTAGTTTAACACTCGTGTATTACACGATATTTATAAAAAACTAAATATAAAAGATATTTATAAAAATTATAAATTTTAAATTTTAAAATAAATAATTAAAATGATGTGTATCTCCACCCGTGCCCTGTTCAATTTATTAATTATTATAATTATTAATTAATATTATATTTTAATGTTCATATTAAATTCATTAATAATTATATTTACATACTTATAAAAATTCAAAAGATGAAACATTTTCAACCCGTCTCTAATCTATATTAATTAATTAATATTAACTCATTTTATATTTTTATGTTTAAATTAAGCTTGTTAGTAATTATAGTTACATATATTAAAAATTCAAAAGGTGTCGTACTCTCAAGCATTCTTGCATTATGTCATTGTCTAATAAATATTAATTAATTATTATATAATTTTATTTTCTTATATTTATATTGAATTCATTACTAATATTTAGTTACATATTTCAATTATTGCAAATATATCATAATTTAACTATACAAAATATTTAGAATTTCAAAATTAAATTTCAACTTTTATTATAAATACAATTTATTCATTATTTTCTTATATAAATTTTTTTTTGTAATTAAAATTATTTCATATGTAATTTGTCTTTAACTAAAATAGTTAGTCTAGATTTTTTTCCTACTAATTATATATGACTTATTTATATTTTTATATTAGGAGTATAAAATAGAATTATTGAATTAGACAAAATACAATAAAAAGAAAACTATTAAGTTAGGCTAAATATAATAAAAAAAATTAAATTAGGCAAAATAGTAAAAAGAAAATATTAAATTAGGCATATATTAGGCTCGGATGACACATAAGAAAACGAAACACCAAGATTTTTTATTATCCAATCGAAATATACGAAGCATACACATAGATTATGAGGTTTTGCATTAATACATACTTGTTTAACACCCGTGTATTACACGAAACTTATCAAAAGATAAATATAAAAAATATTTGTGATAATTACTGAGTTTTAAATTTAAAATAAAAAATTAAAATAATTATTACCAACTCGTACATTGTACATGTCTAATCTATTTATTAATTATTATAAATATTAAATAATTTTGTATTTGATGTTTAAATTTAATTCATTAAATATTAGTTACATACTTACAAAAATTCAAAAGGCGTCACATTCTAAACCCTTGCATAATATCTATTTTATTAATTATTAGTATTATTAAATCGTTTTATATATTAGTGTTTAGAATAAATTCGTTAATAATTATTAGTTACATACTTTGAGAGTATGATATATTTTGAATATCTCAACTCGTGTTGCATTGTACTGGTGTCTAATCAATGTTTAGTAATTATTAGTATATAATTTAATATTTTTATATTTAGATTTAATACGTTACTAATATTTAGTTACATACTTAGATTATTGTAAATAACTCATATTTTACCTATATAGAATATTTGAAATTCCAAAAATAAAATTATAATAAAGTTTTTTAATTAAAATTATTTCATATGTAGTTTTTCTTTTAATTAAAATAACTTATTTACATCTTATCTGCTAATTATATACTCCCTCCGTCCCAAATTGATGGTCTTACGGTTTGTTTCACACAGATTAAGAAATTGATAGTTTATATAGTTAAGTCATTACTTTAGTTAGTGTTTTCCAATTATACATTTCTTGAACTTATTAATGTAAATTAATACTCATAAAATTTAGTATTGAAATTAGTATATTTGTTATTGGAATAGTAGGGTTTTGCATCGTAATCATCAATTTTCAGTTTACGAGGTATAAAACTAGTATTTCAATAATATTAATTAAGGGTGTGTGTGAAAATGAAAAATTAATGATATGTTAAATATGGTAACTGAACTATCTTTGTGGGACAGAGGGGGTATGATTTATTTCTATTTTATAATAGGAGAATCAAATGAAAGTATTGAATAAGGAAAAATATAATAAAAAAATAAAATTAGTTAAAATACAATAAAAAAAAGTATTAAATTAAGTAAGTATTAGGTTCGGATGACACATATGCAAACGAAGCACCAGAATTTTTTATTTGCTAAACGAAACATACGAATCAGGCACATAAGTTAGGAGGATTTTGCATTAATATACAGGGGTGATTATATTAATATAACTTATTTATATGCTTGAATATATAGCTATCAAGAATATATAGGGAAAATTCCCATAAAAACCATTAGTGAAATATTTTTTCCCAAACAGGCCATTGAAATTTCAACTTCCCATTTAATTCAAAAATTATATAAGAGTACTAAATTACCCTTTATAAATATTTTATTTTGTTATTCGAAAATTCAGAACTACTCGTGTAAAAATCAGAATTACTTATGTACATTCAGAAATACTCGTGTAAATTCAGAACTACTCATTTAAATTCAAAACTACTCGTGTAAATTGACGAACTACTCATGTAAATTCAGAACTACTCATTTAAATTCAAAACTACTCGTGTAAATTGACGAACTACTCATGTAAATTCAAAACTACTTGTGTAAATTCCAGAATTACTCATGTAAATTCAGAACT
This sequence comes from Phtheirospermum japonicum, assembly GCA_014905375.1. Lineage (NCBI taxonomy): Eukaryota > Viridiplantae > Streptophyta > Magnoliopsida > Lamiales > Orobanchaceae > Phtheirospermum > Phtheirospermum japonicum. Next base: position 1,250,044 of record BMAC01000222.1, on the reverse strand, counting down.
ACTCATGTAAATTTCAAAACTATTCTTCAAAAATTAAGAACTACTCGTTTAAATTCAGAACTATTCGTGTAAATTTCAAACCTACTCGAAAAATTCAGAACTACTCGATTAAACTTCAAAACTATATAATGTAATTGGTCGGTCAAGTTCCAAACTACATAGAAAATAATCATACTACATTGAGAAATTTTATACTACATTAAGGAATTTCATAAGATACACTTTCATCAACTCCAACTTCAAACATTAATGGTCTACCTTACCCAAACTACATAGAATTCATTTTCAAATCTAAATTACATATTCCAAACTACTAATTCAAAATCCAGAATACATAACACAGATACTTAACAGTTCGTAATTATAAAACGGCAGAGTAGTTTGTAATTATTCAAACTACTTATACAAAATTACTTATCTAAACTACCAATGAGAGTTTTGATTGGAGCAATGGAAGTGAAAACAGTCGTGAGGTCAATCTCAATACAACCTCAACAGATAGCACATTATATCATCAAAGACTACAAAAACACAGTCGTTTTCCCCTCATCCATTGGCCCTGCACCCACCATCCTAACGCATCTCCTCCAAACCTCATCAACGCATCTCCTCCAAACCTCATCAAGGCCAGACCATCATCTTCAGACATGTTTAAAGATTGCTCATCAAGCTCCTGATCCTCTGAAGAAACCATCACCGCGGCTGAACCTCTGCCCACCTCGAGAAGCCATCACCGCGCCACTCGATTTCCGTCGCYACCGCCGTCGAGTTGCCGGTGCTGCGGCTTCACGCGTTGAATCGCCTGAGCAAACCCAGCGGCTTCACGCSTTGAATCGCTGCCGCCGCTCGCCAAAAAATGAAGGGGCCCGACAAAGAATCGCCGATCTGCCGAAAAATGAAGGGGCCCGTTCTTATTTCGGCCGCCAACAAAGAATCGCCGATCTGCCATCACCACCTTTCTCATCCACGTCGGTTCGCAGCTGAACCTCTGCCCACCTCGAAGAAGCCATCACCGTGCCACTTGATTTCCGTCGCCACCGCCGTCGAGTTGCCGGTGCTGCGACCAATTCTCGATTCTTCAATTTCCGATCGCCAATTTCCAATTTCAGAGAGGAAGGAGAAAGGGTAAACGGGGATGAGGGGGCGGAGATTGGGTTGTGGGGTTTCTGATTGGTGTAGGGTTAGTATATAAGAGTTTTAAAGGTGTAGGGTTAGTTTTGACAATTTAAATGTATTTATTGATTAAATGGGAAGTTTTTGGCTTATATGAGAATGGGAATAAAAAGAGTTTGAACTATATGGGAATTGTCTTTTATGTTTTAATAGTATATGGGAATTTTCCATAAATTTTAAACATCGAAATAACTCAAAATATTTGTGTATTAAATGTTCATTTTTTTATAAGTGTTTAATGCTATGTTATTCCTTATCACATGAGTTTTATTATTGACTATTTTATTTTCAGTGTATTTTATTAATAGTTTAGACAAAATATAGGATTTTTTCAATTTGATGTTAGAAAGATGAGTAAGCTATCAATCAAAGTCCTTAAATATGTGCATTTGTTAACGGTGTAAGATCTTGATCCTCGTATTAGACGTAGGTAAAAGAAGCCTAGTCTTGCTTTGTGCATTGCTGCCCAACAAAACCGAATCATGCCATTTGGATCTGGAATTCGAGGAGCCCGATGACGTGGTCTTTTCTGTTATCGGCCCACGAAGTGTCTACCTCATTTGTTATTACATCCAGAAAATCCGGCAGTCGAATACGCCCAGTGATACGGAATCTTATGGTATGGATATGGAAAACACATATACGGAGGGATCTAGTTACGGTGGTGATGATGAGAATTACGATGACAGCTTTATTAACGATGATGCTGAATTACAATTTTCTCCCCGGTCCCCTGTAAACAATGAAGGTATGTTTTGTCCAATGTATGCTCGTGTGAATATGTTAATTCTTTTTTCGTTTGTTTGTTGTTTCATTTTGCAACCTCAACTTTGAAATTTTTACGATTTGCAACTTATATTGTACTTTTTACCGATTATTATTGTTGTTATGTTATTGTTGATATTTCGAGATTGAATATTGCGTAGGTAACATGATACTCTGGTTTCTTCATTTATTTGGAATTAGTAATTTGTTCATTGCGATTGATACGATGGCGTTGTGGTTGGGATTTAATTTGAGCATCTGTCTGGAGTTCTCATTGAATTTGATTTTTCTTTTTCTTTTTATTTTTGGAATTAGTAATTGATTAATGGAGATTGATATGAATGCGATGGCGTCCGGGGTTAGGCTTGAATTTTTTGAGCATCTGTGTGGAATGGCTTCTGTTACAAGCATTTTGGTAGCGGCACAACTTTGCCACTACTTTATCTCCCCTTCCCCCAAATAAACACCCTTATTTACCTTTTATCCTCTCTGTCCTTCTATATTCTCTCAATAGGTTGTTTATTTATTTCTATTTCTAGATGGATTCAAAGCTGCAGCAGCGTTTCACACTGGGCAGGCAGTCCTCCAGAGCACCTGGGAATGACGCCGTGCTTGTCTCTGGTCTAGAGATATTGATGGAGACACTGCCTTACACGTGGCGGTGTGCCAGGGACTGACGGATGTTGTTGGATTGCTGCTCCGACGCGGCGCTCAAGTAGATGTGAACGACCGATGGGGCAACACGGTATGTGTACTCTCTGTCCTGTCATTGGTGAATATTTTGTTTGATATTTTGAGCAGATTGGTTTTAATATTTTTATGTGTTCTTGATTTCTTGAATTGTTAGTTGGGGTGCTCCTTTTTCCCCCTCTGAAATTGCTGTTTAATTCCTTTTATTTTTCTTGAAATTAAATAACACAGAAAATGGAAGCTTCAATTTGGAGAGGAAAAAAAGAGGCATTGAAACTGGTAAGTACACAAAATATTGTGTGTATTTGTATAATCTGAGGGGAAATCATTGAAAGAAAACATTCTTGTATATATTTAAAGATTCTTACTGGAAGCCAAAAAAGAAAATAATCCCTCTTCTAGCACTTCCTTTTTATTTTTAGTTTTCTGCTCAATGGGACTTATTGTTAGTGAATTGGTTTAAGTTTTCATGCTCAATCAATCTAATTTTCTGTTTGACGACTGGCATTGACTGGTAATGCAAAACCCATTTGATAAGGCAGTAAGTTGGTGCTTTTGGAATATGGTTTGGTCTTGCAGTGGGGTGAGTTGGTCAATTTAAAAATCTGAAATGAAAATAAAACTTTTGTTCATTGTTATTGTAGGAGTACTTTTTTGTCTGAGATTATAGATTATTAAAATCCTTTTTCTTAGAATTTCTGTTAATTATGATATATTTCCTGGTTGATAACAGTTGGTCAACAACAGTCACTCCAGATGGCTGAAATTCTTTCTCTCCCGAAGTTCAACAGTGGAAGGTACCATTTTTACACACACAAACACTCTTTCTCGATTATTTGTGTGTGTGTATGTTTTTCTAATGAATGTATAGTGCTACCACATGATAAAACATGGATATTGCAGATTGATGAGGTAAGGCAGTTGATCGGGCCACAATCTGGTAAATTGGCCCTTTATGGTTCAGATGCATCAATTTTGAGATACTTGAGAGCACGAAATTGGAGTGTGAAGAAGGCTGTTAAAATGCTTAAAGCGAGTCTAAAGCGGAGATTGGAGTACAAGCCAAAAGAAATTTGTTGGGTAATTAATACCACTTGATCAATTTGAGTATAAACATATACTTGATTGTGTATGTTCTTGATTCCGAGTCATGGGATTCAAAATCTCGGGTATTGAGAGTTTTTTTTTTACTGTAATTGGTGTTTAGTTGTATTTATTTAAATGTAAATATAAATAAAAATAGAGTTATGATTGTTAATTTATACACTAGATGTTAAATCACGTTATAAGTTGGTAGGTGTGGATTGAAAATCTGGATTTAGCATAAACGGGTATACATTTCTAGAATCCATGTATATATTGCTGTGACTTTTTTTTTTTTTTTTGAGAGTTTAGTAATGCTAGCGAAATGAGATTCTATCCTTTTTATTCTTTGATGGTTCAGTGGGAGCAGAAACAGGAAAGATTTATAGATCGAGTTACAAAGATAAGTATGGGAGGTCGGTTCTCGTCGTGAGACCTAGGTGCCAGGTTAAATCTCATACTCCTAATTTCTTGTTGTTAGACTATGCATCAAATCAACCAGTTTCATATATTTTATTTTAACTGCCTCCATTATGATAACTAATTGCTAATAATGTAAATGTACTTGGCACTCTGAGGGATTATTTAATGATGTAGTCATGTAGATAAAGAGCTTAACTTTATATGAAAGATACATATTAGTTTTCTATTTTTGTAATTGACTTGCAAATATCCTTTTTCTTAATGGTTACTTAATTACTTCGCAAAGCTGAAAAATGATGTCTAGATCTCAAAATTGTCATAAAAAGCTTGCCATCTTTTGAATAAAACACTTTCAGTATCTTTAAATTATAAATAATGGCTGTATGTTTGCATCGTTTTTTTTTGTTTTTGTTTTGAAGATGCAACACATTTGTTTTAGCTCATTTTTTTCAAATATTGCTGAAAATGTTTCCAATATGCATCATTTTTTGACTATTTTCAAATCCTACCCTCCCATATCGAGTAAATACTGTTTCATTTAAATACTGCTTTCTTGAATTATTCCTCAAACTTGTCAGCCAAACACATTTTAGATCTGGTAATGTCTTGAAAGTTGAAACTTTATTCATTTTCAGAACATTCCTTGGGTTTTTGCGTAAAATGAAAACATATTTGGATTAGTGGGATGCGGAGTTTGACATGTTGAGTTACTAAGTTCATGTAACATCTAATCTTTAGTATTTATGTTTACTTTCTTCCAAATCTATTTTAAAGATCTTTTTTCTGAAATGGAGCCTTTGTTTTTTCGGCTTGGTTTCCGGCTCGACTGTCGGAAAATGGACTGGCGGCGCGAGTTCCGCGACGGAGAATTACTAAACGAGGTGGTCAATGGAACTCTGGGGGCAATTACGATGGCGAAACGAGGCCGATCATGAACAACGCTCATCTCGGCCCGTATCCGTAGATGATGAGGTCTCTCGAAACCGTTCGAGATATATAGAATGAAAACAGAAAACACCCGTTTTTTATCTCAACATAACCAAGATGACAGGTTACAGAAAAAAAAAAAGGGCACCCTTCGATATTCAGGCAATCGGCCCCGACGAGGAAAAACGAGTATTTTTTTTTCCCAAGACTGCAGTCATTGGCCCGATTCTTGGAATGAGCTTCTTCTCTATGCTGTTTTAGTTAATTTTGATCAGAAAAATATTATTAAACATGCGTATTAATTCATTAGTTGCATCGACGTAATTAATGTAATTATTTCCTTATTTCAACATAATTAATGTAATTATTGACTTTTAGACATTGTCTTATTTGTTCACTGTGCATTCTTGAACAAGATATGAGATACACTATTTGTTCCTAATTAATGTCAAAAATCGGATTTATCGACCAGTTATCATTTCGTACGAACAAGATATGAGATACACTATTCGAACTCTTGAATGGTAGGCGAGGGAAAAAAAATCAAACGACGGAATAATGACTTATGACAACACAGAAGATTCATAGCCACTATGATTCCAAATGGATCTTTCTGAAGAAACATATTCTCATGTAAAATACTAATCATCGCAAACTCATTCCATTAACCTCATTATGCACATACATCAGAAAACAAAGCATGATATTCTGGATTATCTCCATTCATATCATCGGCAAATTAGTTAATAAATATTAATATATTATATTAAAATAAATTATAGAAGACAACTCTTTTGGTCTTACGTGCTCTATTTGGTTTTATGTGAGGTATCTAACCTTATGTGACTTGTTTTAGTTATATGTAGTTTGTTTGTTTGCGTGTAAAAACATGTTTGATTTATATGTTTTTGTATATCCTATGGTATGTTTGACTTACATATTCTAGAGTATTTTGGAGAGGAGATATGTTTGATTTACAAAGGTTGGTGCCTACATCATTTAGATGTCAAGAATGCTTTTCTCCATGGCAATCTTGACTCGCACATATAAGGGATTATTCCTATCTCAAAAGAAATATGCCGAGGAAAACTGTAGAGAAGAGGGTTGCTTCCTTTCCAAAGCTCCGGCCAAAGCCTTGTTTTTCTTCTCCAACTCTCTCGTCTCTCTAGAGGTAAAAATCTCCAAAAATCTCTATGGTCGCTGTCTTTTTAAAGGCACGAGTTCGTTTTTTAGGGTCAGGGCTCTAAATTCCCGAATCTGCACTGACACTAACACGTCAACTCGGGCACACACTCGTCCATCTCAAGATCAAAATACTTTAAAATCCCTGAAATAAACATAAAATCCAATATTGAAGTATCATAGATCAAATGTGCCGATAAATAGGAAAATCAATGGTGCAACTAAATAAAATACATATCATGATCATAGCACGTTAGAAACTAAGGTAAAGAATTTAGAATCCGATGGAAATGTGGAAATAGAAGCATCAAATGAATCATATGATGAAAGGTCGAAAGAGTCGAGCAAACCTGTCGATCCACCACTTGAAGACGAGGATGATCTTTGTTCCATTTGTCTTGAAGGTGCAACAAAAAACAAATAAAACAAAACAAAATAAAATGCGAATTCGGACCGATATTCGTATTCGTTGATAATTCGAATCAAAATATAAACTCAAATTCGAATTCGTACCGATATAAGCGAATCGATTATTGAATCAAAAGGTTTGATTCAATACTTTAACCCTACATGTAGTTGATTTGTAGTCTTATTTCGATTTCTAATAGTTTTTAATATTATGAATGTTGCAAGAATAAATATTGTCAAGATAACATTTTAATAGTCTTTGTTATCACTTAATAATCAAAATCATAATCATAATAATAATACTAATAATAATTACCACTATTAATAAATATGATAATAATAATATTTACGTGTAGTTAGGGTTGTACATGAAGTTAATCGAACTGAATATTTGCATGTTTGATTCGTATTGTGTCATTGTCTAATAAGTATTATAATTCGTATTTTTTTTATTAGGGTTATAAAATAAAATTTCTTGCATTAGATAAAATCTAATAAAATATATACTTGTTTAACATAGATTATGAGGATTTTGATTTAATATATACTTGTTTAACACCCGTGTATTACACGAGACTTATTAAAAGATAAATATAAAAAATATTTGTGATAAATACAAAATTGTAAATCTAAAATATAAAAATTAAAATAATGTATTCTCAACCCGTGCCTTGTACATGTCTACTCTATGTATTAATTATTATAAATATTAAATAATTTTGTATTTGATGTCTAAATTAAAATAATGTATTCTCAAGCCGTGTCTTATATACGAATGTGAATATTCAGTGGTATTCAATTCGAACGACGTATTCAAATTATAGTTTGAGTATTTTAAAAAAAAATATTAAAAACACCTAGAATAAAATATACTATATAAATATTATATAAGATATCAATTATAATTTAAACAATCATATTTTAGTGTATATAAATAAATATAATAGAAACCTAATTTAATAAAAATATAATTATTGATGAGAATAAAAGAGAGAAAAACAGATTAAAATTTACTTAAAAAAAAAAAAGACATGCGCCCCAGCCACATCAAATTTAAATATCCAGAGCCCATTAACAAATTTCATTGTATATATTTCCCCGGATCAGGGGTTGATCACGTTGGGTGTTGGTAAACAGAAGACTCTTCTACTCTTCCTATCACTGTCTATTATCTTCTTACCTATTCCCTTGAACAAACATCCCAAAAGATGATACTTGCCCCCAAATTCAAATTCTGATAACCTAATACACGAAACAATCCCACCAAATCAAAATTACAGTAAGTCTTCGATCCATTCCCAATTGAGAGATTCGAGTAAATTTATTTGGGTTGTCCGTTCAATTTCTGGTGCGCCGCTCCTCTCCTCTCCTTTCTGAAATGGCCGGTGAAACGCTGTCGTCATCATCCTTCGCGGCTTTGTTGGTTTCGCCTTTGACGACGGAGGAGCTGACGCTGACGGTGAAGTGGAATGGAAAAGAGCACTCGTTTAGAGTGTGCGGCCAAGACACAGTCGGGGAACTCAAGCTTCGGATTTGCGAGGCCACACATGTGCTCCCCAAACGCCAAATCCTCTCTCAAGATGACCATGATTAGGTGATTTTTATTTTATTTTATTTTCGTAATAATTTCTGGTAGATAAAAAAGTTCAAAGATTTACAGAAGAATAAATAAGTAAAAATTGTGGTTTCAGTTATATTTCTAAGCATTTTATAGAATTGATGGAGTTGTATTGCTAATTTGTGTGCTTGTACAGTGAAATAAGGGTTTGATGCTTTGGGGGATTTTTATTTAACAAATTTGAATTTCATCTGATAGTTTTTTAAAACAGCAGTTTTTAACATCATGTGATTAACCCATCCGAATCAAAATTACAGTAAGTCTTCGATCCATTCCCAAAAGCTAATAATCGGCTAATGGCTACAATAATGTCGATTCTTATATATATATATTCCGTCTTAGTTGTAATTATTAATTTCTGAATTCTGATTCATTTGTTGACATTTTGGCACAGTCGAATTTCTGAAAGGTGTTTTACTGAAAGCATTAATGGAGAAAATAAAGGTAATTTATTCGTATACTTGAGTATCTCAACTGCTTAGCTGATTAATGTAACTAAAATCTGGCTCCAGGCTTGGTTATATACACATTTCTTGAATACTAGCATGACGAAGTTTGCAGTTCAATTCGTAGGAGTAAATGTAAAAAGTTCTTAAGCCTCCAGGCTTGGTTATATACAAATTGCATTGAAAATATATATATATATTTTTTTTTAATGAAAATGTCCCTTTTAAGGTGAACTATGGCCGTTCTTACAATTGATCCAACTAGCAGTTTTGAAAAATGTCTTTAAATATTATTTATTATCTGTGAATTACATCGGCATAATTTGTTGCTCTTACCTCTGAATCTGTAACTTGGTTCTGCAAAAACATCTTAGATGATATATTTGACACGTTTATGGGATTTTGCAGTACAGTTGAAGATGAAATATTTGTGGACCAAGTGGAGTCTCGAGAGATTCTTGATGATTTTGAAATTGGGCAAGTTTTGCAAGTTGAGCTCGTTCCGGTTGGTTAGTTAAAATACTTAGAGGTGCTCTTTTTGCAAGTTTTTTGTCGTTGTGGAAATCATCGCCCGGGTCGGCTTTATTAAACTCTCGAAAGTTACAATCTTTGTATCCTCAGAGTTTGATTCCTAATATAAACTGAAATTCTGATTTGAATTCTAGTTGAGATCGACAAACGGCAATTGCTAAATCGAGTTTCAGGGGCTGTCGAATATGAAATCATCTCTCTTTCCTTTTGTTTTATAGCTATTATTATTATTATTATTATTATTATTATTATTATTATTATTGCAATCTTAATAATGCATGATTTGTTTACGACGTCGGGGTCTATGGTGATGATAATTGAATAATAAAAAAAGAAAAAGGGCAACACATTCAGACAAGATGAAAGGGCGATGAAAAAGAAAAAGGGCAACGTATACATGCAGACAAGATGTTCGACAAAACTCCCCAATGAACACCAGTGAGTAGATAGAGACCATAACATGTGAATTACTTGTACATTTGTATGTGCATGTGCATTTATGCTCTAAAAAACATTGCTTTTATGCAGCAAACATTTGTAGGTTCCAAAGTTGCAGCTTTCTCCATGATAATCGAACCCGAAAGCGTCGACTTTTTAAGATATGGAGACAACTTTCGTATTATACGCTTTTCTATCTTCATATTTTATACACAACCGATTCCACACGAACTGCACAACACTTGTAAGTCGACTTGTCTATAGCCAATGCAAACTCGAGCCACACACCATGTGTATGTAATTCGCTTCGCCCATGAACTCTCACGATTTTTGTTATTTATTTATTATTATTATTATGACTTTATTGAAAGGCCTCATTATAATTCGTCCCGGGACTCCAAGATGTCGAGACCGGTCGTAAGTTGCATGTCAAAAATATCATATGCATATATTACGTGAAATCGGGATAAAAGAATAAAAACGGGCAATAGAGTTAATTTATCAAAATTTCCCCTTTTATGGTAAAAACTTCTTTGATTTTTATTACTGCCATATTCATTTATCTTATGGTAACATAATTATTATGAATATAAAATCTAAAAATTTAAATAATAAAACTAAATAACAAAAAAAACAAGAAAAAAACAATTAGAATAAATCATTGAGAATTGAGTAATAAACTAACTAACAAGATCATTAATAAAAAGAACTAACAATATATGGTCCAACATAATCATTAATTAAAAAAAAAACAAAAAAACCTAACAATATATGATCCAACAAATATTGGGTACCAAAATTTGGGGGCGTAGCCCTTTGGGTTGCAATAAGAGATTACTTTCGGAATGTGTGTGATGATATGAGGGGCATAATTTAAGAAAATAATGGTTTTTAATCAAGGGATAAATTAATCATTTTGTATGTTTCTTATTTTTGACAAAAACTAGAAAATAGGATCTTAAGATAATTAAACAGCTCTCAGTCAATTAATTCCGGGAACAAATACGACAAAGGGGATTCGTTAATAAATATACTTCGTTAATAATAAGAGAGCAGATAAAGCAATCTTAGAGGTTAATAATTAATTAAATGCTGAATAAATAAATGTCCCTTCAAATTAACTTTTGGACTTTAAATGAAACATTAAGATTAGGAATTTATGTAAAATGAACACGTCAGACTGATTAATTATCAATAAACAATTACAAGGAATTTAAGAAGAAAATAAGTCTTTGAATGATTATATATATGAGATACATAGAAATGATTAAAATTCTATTATAACAATCTACACACTTGCATGACCAGTTATCCCTGAAAAATAGTTAACTTAGGGCAGAAAAATCGAATATTAAAAAATTACATTGGGATATTGCATTACTACTACGTGAATAACATCTGATTTTTATCAAATACTTATGTATTTTAGTTTCAGACCCAATTTAATTATTCTGCATGCATTTAGAATTTTCACAAGTCGAGGTTGTATGTCAAAATATTCTGCATAGTTCATAAGTCCAGTTAGTACAAAGTTCATTTTGAGGTATGGATTTTATTTTAGTTTATGTCCATACATTTTATTTATTTCTTGAACCATTAGATAATATAGTCCACGTGAATGTTTGGGTTGGATTTTATGAGAGATAAAGATACAGAGATGTTGACTATAGAGGAAAATGTAAGAAGGAAAAGATTGATATAAATAAATTCGAAATTAATATTCTTTGTTACATATTCTAATTATATCTTCATTTATTACTAATGATCATTAATTATTATAAAAGTTGTTGGGCCCCAGTTTATTTTCCTATCAATGAATTGAGTTGACGGCAAAAGAGATGATGGTGAGAGCTAAAGAGAGAGGGCCACGTGGCTGTTGGTGGGAGGGAAGCGAGCTTTGGTGTTGTGAAAAGCCCCGAATATATCCGATTTGCTCCTTTCTACTAGTATTTATTTATTTTTCATGCATTTAAATATCCGGAAACAAATCCGACAAAAGGGGATTCGTTAGTAAATGCTGAGGATGCGGATGTTTGTTGGTCCTGGGAAATGACCAAAACATAGGCTGCCGTTTGCGCGTGAGGATCACGCGCCTGCTCCCAATTTGTTTTGTGGGCCTTGCGATCGACAAATGAAAGTTATTATGTGCATAAGGTACACTGCAAATGAACTGCATATTTAGGTTTTTTTTTTAATACAATATAAATTAATATTTTTATATAATTGAGTGCACCTTTCTTGAAAAAAATATAATCTATCATATTGAAAATGATTAAAATATATTATAATTATGAGAATTCTTATTATGAGATTAAAAATATATTACTATATTTTTAAGATAGTCTTTTTCTAAAAGTTAAAGAATATATATATATATATATATGTCTCAAACATTGGATCTAGATAAGGGAGACGCATTTCATGTTAGTATGAAAAACTCCAATTAATGAGTAATGAGCTCTGTGCATATAAGAAAACTAAAAACTCTCTTTTTTAATATTTTATGAATGAAAAATACTTAATAAATCTACATCATAAAATATAAATTTATTAATAAAAATAATAAAAGAAAATATGTAAGTCATTAAAAATATTAAATGGTACATGAAAATAGCCGCACCCATAATATATATACTAACTAAAATATATTGTTTTCCAAATGAAAAGCCAACTAGTTGCTTTGAGTATGAGATTTGATAAATGGTAAAAATAATAAACGGATTTAAGTATTTAAACGGATTTGGTTTTTATATTAATAGAATTTTGGTGTTACAAGAGTACATGGTTTCTAATTTTAATGTTTCATTTACAGCGCATAAAGTAATTCGAAGTGACATTTTTATTTATTTTCATGCATTTAATAACCTTTGAGATTGCTTTACCTACTCTCTTCCCCTAAGCTTTATTAAAGAATCCCCTTTGTCCGACTTATTCTCCAAATAATTGATTGAGAGTTATTTAATTATTTTAAGATTCAATTTTCTAGCTTTTATCAAAAATAAGAAATGTACAAAGTGGATTAATTTATCCTTCAATTAAAAAACATTACTCTCTCAATCACAAAAACATAGTAGTATAATATTCCATTTTAATTCGTCGATAAACATAATTCAATTACTAAATTTAATGTATTATTAATTTTCTATTTTCACATACACCCTTGATTAGTAATACTTAAAATATCATTTTATAACTCGATAAATTAATGGAATATTGATGACAATAATACAATTTTTTAATATTTCAATAACAAGTGCACTAATTCCAACACCGACTTCTTGAATTATTAATTGATATTAATAAATTAGAGAATCACATAATTAAAAAATAATATGTAAACTAAAAATTTAAATATATAAACTATCAATTTCTTAATGTTTGAAATTAAAATTTGAAATCAAAAGGAAGGTCAGGAGCGACCGTCCAGGCCCCCCACAATTTTTGGGTCCCCAAAATATTTGGGACAGTATATTTACTATATTTTGGAGATGTTTATTCGTATATAAAAGTAAATTTTTAGCTGATGTAATATTACTTTTTTCATATATTTGTGTTATTGTACTCAATCACACTATCTCAACCTCAAATTTTGGGCATACGAATTTTTTTTGATAATTATTTGAATTAGCTATCCAATAGTTCGATCACTTTGGTTTGCTCCTTCTTTTAATATTTATTGGTATTTTTTTAATTTTTGAATTTGTTATTTATTTTTGTTTTAATTTCTATGAACTAATTGTTGGTTTTTCGTTACTGGCTTTGTTAGTTAATTCGCCCCTGATCTCATGATTTCTGTTATTTATTTTTATTTAATACTTTTTATGTTATCACAAGATAAATGAATCAAGTTGCAAGAGAAAAAAAAAAGTAGAAGAAGTTTATCATAAAAAGGAACCCATTGATAAATTAACTTTATTGAAAGGGCTCATTTTAAGACTCCAAGATGTCAAGACCGATCGTTAGTTGCATGTCAATAATATCTTATGGTAACATAATTCAGTTAATTTAAATAATAGAACTAAAAAGAATAAAAACGTTAATTTATCAGGTTTTTCCTTTTTATGATAAAAGCTTCTTTGTTTTTTATTACAACCAGATTCATTTATCTTATGGTAACATAATTATTATCAATATAAAATCTAAACATTTAAACAATAAAACTAAATAACAAAAAAACCAATTACAATAAATCATTGAGAATTGAGTAATAAATTAACTAACAAAATCATTAATAAAAAATTAACAATATATGGTCCAACAAATATTGGGTACCAAAATTTTGGGGCGTAACCCTTTGGTTGCAATTAGAGATTATTTTCTTTAAGATTTTAAGTTTATCCGTACCATCTTTATGATTTGCCTAATTAACTGAAGCATCTTCGTTTATGGAATGTGTGTGATGAGAGGAAGGGCATAATTTAAGAAAATAATGGTTTTTAATTGAGGGATAAATTAATCCATTTTGTATGTTTTTTATTTTTGACAAAAAGTTAAAAAATAGGATCTTAAAATAACTAAATGGCTCTCAATCAATTAATTCCGAAAACAAATCCGACAAGGGAGATTCGTTATAAACAATTGGTCGAATATTAGAAAAAATATTAGAATTAAAATGAGATCTTTCGAAATATCTTCAATGTTCAGCCTCCTCCATAGTGAAACAAAATCATGGAATTACCTCATTCAAAGATTAAGTGAAGCTCTGAATTAACTAATTTGAGGTTTTAGAGAGAATCATCGTCAGTTTAATTTAGTTATCAGTGTAGTTCGGTAAATTGATTTTAAGATTATAGTTTCATTTTATTTTAATTTATTGATGATTACTGTAAAATATTAATAGTTTATACCACTGAATCGATCATTAGATTTGAGTTAAGGGTTGATAATGTAGACATCATTAATATAATAATGTGGCAGCAAATAGTGGTGACAAATGATGACGAACATGCTCATAGATTTATTGTTGTTTTAAATTGCTATAAATTTTTCATGACTTCCAATTTGAGTATAAAAAAAAAATCAAAATTTTTGTTTGTCTAGAGGATTAAAACAAGATCAATCATAAAAAGTGGAGTTCAATTAAGATTTTATAAATCCAAATTACCATTATTGTATATATTAGGTAAGACATTCAAAGCAATATGTGTATCATTTAATATAATATTGTTAATAAGAAATTGTGGATTATAGGTTAATTTAGCCTCCGGATTTGCTACTGAAGCTTCGAGCATCGCCTTTACAAGATCTTCATTGACTTATGGTGGCCCGGTACTATTAAAATTGTAAAATACAAACATAAGTAGTTGTCAATACATACAAGCAAAAACATGAAATTATAGGCCTAAGTAGTAAAAAATATAATTTAATGCACAATTGGAAAATTCATAGAACCCTACAAATTGGAAGAAACATGGGGAAATCAACCTTCCACATGTCCCTAACTTATCTAATAAGTTATCACTAGGTAAATTTGCAATTAACCGAAATTTTCAAGTTAGTTTTTAAGGATTTGATTAGGAGGAGATGGTTTGCATGGTAAATATTTTCCCCACCATTTAAGGAAATCTTTTATGAATTTACCTAAGTAACCCCTGTAGAATCAGCATGCTTCCACTTCTACTCCCCCACACATCACCATATACAATAGATGGTTTGTCAAGACCATCTCCAACCTCAATAACAAAATATCTCTACGAGGAAAAATAGTGAAATTAATTCAATACATGAATATTGATTTGTGTTTTAAAAAATCAAACCACACCTGTTTCTTCGATATCCACGTGCACATATAAAACCACACTTTTGCATCCATTTAGATTTATGAGATTATTACAAAATACGCAATTTCAAGTTCCCCTACATAAGAAATTAACGAATGCTTTTTCTCCCTCTTGAGTTCAGTCGGGACGTGTTATTGGGATACAGCAATAAAAATTCGGGATTACAGCGGGGATAATTCAAAATAATAGAATAACTGTAAAACAGCAAGAACAGAAAATAAAATCAAACTTGAGACGTCGAGGCGAGCGAACTCTTTCCTTAAGATTCTTATTGCCCCGAACTACGTGCTCGCGGTTGAATGGCAATGAACCTCCCAAGATACAACGACGAACGGAGCTGGACGGAGCAGTCGAACCAGCAACCTGGCGAACGAGAACTGGGAAGACAACTGAGCAAAATCCTAATTGCAAGACTATATGATGCGTGAGACAAGTAGGATGATCGTGAGATGCTTTATGATTTTCGGATGCTGATATACACTTCAAGAGAGCGGTTTTTATAGTTGTAAGAGTATCATAATTAAGGAAGGAAATCGCAGGAATTATGATTCCTTATACAAGTCTAATTCCTATTTTTTCTCTCCAAGAAAGACTGGAATATTATGGAACTGATCCAAAACTAAAGCCCAGGCCCAGCTAGATTATAAGAACCATGAACCACAAACCACATGAGCGAAAAATCGTGAGTATGGACGCGGACCGCGAGCCGCGGGCCCGAGCCGTGCCGTGCCGAGCCAGACGGGACGGGCTGGTGGTGGCGCGCTGTGGGGGGTTCCCCACCCCACTCAACTTGTAACCAATCCCCATTTCACTTCATTTAATAAAGCCTTTTTCAAATGGGTCTCCTTCCTATGTGGGACTTTCCATATACCAAATGGAAATCACACTCCCTATTCAACTTCCATATTTACTTCTTAAATGTCCAACTTTGAACATTGATTACTCACTCATCCCAACATAGATTTGTGAAAGTAAATATAACACGTTCATCTACTCACAACGTAGATTAAGAATATGAAGCTCGTTTTCAAAAACAAAGAACTTATCATATTTGGAATAATGGACCAAATTTACCAAAAATAACCTTCCAAATATCCAAATCCCCAACAATCCCCCACATGAGTGTAGATCAATGTTATGATGCATGTGACTCAATTGCTCAGTTTCCACATGAAACGTTACCACATCTGGAAAGGTAGCTTTTGACTTTGAACCTTTCCGTAGTGAAATACCATCGGATAAACCCACGGCCTAGTTGACTGAGTCATTGAACTATTCCGAGTCCGAGCCTACCGAGACAATGATACTCACATAGTAACGCTTRCGCCAGTTCTGCAAGTTCTATGTTGTGTCCATTTTGGCCTTGGACACTCTTGGATTCGCAAGTGCTTCGGGCGAGGCGGCCACTCCTCTACACTTGAATAGGTGACCTTGTCTATCAGAAGTATCCTACTATACTCCACCTTTATAGGTATAAATCGTCATTAAAAGTCAGAGACTAATTACCCTATGCCACGGTCATCAGGATATCACTTGGATATACTTTCTAGAAAAATAGGTTTAGCTCATGGCTATTTACCAAGTGTTCGTAATAGAACAATCCGAAGTTTAGTTGGCCACATTGAACCAAGTTCTTGGGATCTCCAGTCATCGTGGTTGGGTTTCCACTAAGGACCATTCTTTTGTGTGGACTTTAAGCCCATTCCCTCTAGCATTACATAGAATTGATCTCGATTTATACTCTTCGTAAACGGATCCGCTAAGTTCTCCTTTGACTTCACATAGTCAATGGACATTATACCTCTTGAGATCAATTCTCCAACGGTACTGTGCCTCCGACGAATATGTCGGGACTTACCATTATACATCTCACTATAAGCCCTTGTGATAGCAGCTTGATTATCGCAATGTATCATAATCGGTGATACTGGCTTACTCCAACATGGAATATCCTCGAGAAAGTTTCGAAGCCACTCAACTTCTTCACCAGCCTTATCCATGGCTATGAACTCTGATTCCATGGTGGACCGGGCTATGCAAGTCTGTTTCGTAGACCTCCAAGACACAGCTCCTCCCCCAATGGTAAACACGTACCCACTTGTGGAGTGTGAATCCTTGAAATCCGATATCCAGTTGGCATCGCAATACCCTTCCAGAACACCTGGATATCTTGCATAATGCAGCCCATAACTCTGGGTATATCTTAAGTATCGCAATACTCTAATTAACCCAGCCCAATGAGTACTGTTTGGATTACTCGTGAACCTACTAAGTTTGTTCACTGAATAAGCTAGATCAGGCCTCGTACAATTTGTAAGGTACATCAGACTCCCAATGATCCTAGCATAATCCAACTGTGTCACTGGATCACCTTTGTTTTTCACCAAACGAAGGTTATCGTCAAAGGGGTTTTGGCAGTTTCACTATCCAACGCATCGAACTTCTTAAGAACGTTCTCAACATAGTGAGACTGAGACAAAATTATGCCACTCGAATTTCTTATGATCTTGATCCCAAGAATCACATCCGCTAACCCCATATCCTTCATGTCAAAGTTGTCTTTCAACATGTTCTTGGTATTGGTGATCACATCACTAGAATCACTCAGAATCAACATGTCATCAACATACAGACAAACAATGACAAATGAACTAAGCATGTTTTTCACATAAACATACTTATCACATTCATTAATGCAAAAGCCATTGGTCATCATCACAGTATCAAACTGATATGCCACTGCTTTGGTGCTTGTTTCAATCCATACAACGATTTAACAAGTCTACACACCTTTTTCTCTTAACCCATAACTAAAAACCCTTCGAGTTGTTCCATATAGATCTCTTCATCTAGCTCACCATTCAAAAATGCTGTTTTCACATCCATTTGGTGTATCTCAAGATTGTGCAGCGCAGCAATCGCCAAAATCACTCTTATCGAAGTGATTCTCGTTACCGGTGAGTAGGTATCGAAGAAGTCATATCCTTCCTTTTGTTTGAAGCCTTTGGCCACTAGCCTTGCTTTATACTTATCGATAGAGCCATCAGCTTTATACTTCTTCCTAATAACCCACTTACAACCAAGAGGTTTAGTTCCTTGAGGAAGATCCGCCAATTCCCATGTATGATTATGCATGATGGAATCTATCTACGAATTTATAGCTTCCTTCCACATAGGAGTATCCGGACTGGACAATGCTTCTTGAATGGACCGAGGTTCGTTATCTAACATATAGATCATGAACTCTGAACCAAACGTTTTTGCAATCTTAGTCCTCTTGCTTCGCCTTAGTTCACCATCATCACTTGCTTGTGATGCATCTCGAACTTCAGGCGGCTCGTCTTCACGAGTTCTCTTAGAAGGAACCTCCTTGTTCCTATCCTTGTAAGGATATATGTGTTCAAAAAACACCACATTTCTAGACTCTATAGTAGTCCCCTCAACTACATCAGGTACCTCAGACCTGTGCACTAGAAATCTATATGCAGAGCTATTCTTTGCATATCCAATGAAGATGCAATCAACCGTCTTCGGTCCTATCTTCATTTGCTTTGGTTCAGGCATCCTCACCTAGCCAAACACCCCCACACTTTAAGCTGACAGTAGGCTGGAGCCTTTCCTTTCCATAGTTCATATGGAGTCTTGTCTCTGCCCGTGTGGGGTAACCGATTCAATAAGTAATTGGAGGAGAGAATCGCCTCACCCCACATGTTGGGGGGTAGCCCTGAACTAATAAGGAGGACATTCATCATCTCCTTCAAAGTTCGATTCTTGCGTTCAGCAACGCCATTCGATTGATGTGTATATGGAGCAGTCGTTTGATGAATTATTCCATATTCAGCACACAACTCTTGGAACGGAAAAACGTACTCTCCACCTCGATCACTATGAATTGCCTTAATTCGCGAGTTTAATTGATTTTCAACTTCATTCTTGAAGAGTTTAAATGTATCAATTGCTTCATCCTTGCCACTTAAAAGATAAACATGGCAAAACCTTGTGCAGTCATCAATAAAAGTGATGAAATACTTTTTACCACCTCTAGTTTGAACAAATTTCATATCACAAATATCAGTGTGAATTAACTCTAGAGGATTCGAACTTCTTTCAACCGAGTTAAAAGAGGCTTTCGCCATTTTCGCTTCAACACAAATTTCGCACTTGTGTTTTGAGTCAAACTTTACATTATTTAGTAAATTCGCCTTTACCAACTTCTTAATTGATTTCATGTTAATGTGTCCAAGTCTAACATGCCACAAATCACACGACTCAACAATATACGAAGAAGCAATGACTTTATTATTAATAACTGGGCGTTTAGCCATTACATTCAACTTAAAGAGTCCCTTCTCGAGGTGACCTTTAGCTAGAAACTTTCCACTCTTAGTGAGAACAACTTGACCAGACTCAAACACTAATCTAAACCCATGCTGGACAAGCAGGGACCCAGAAACAAGATTCTTCCTAATATCAGGAACATGCAGCACATCCTTCAAAGTCAATTCCAGACCAGACGTCATCTTCAGCAGCACCTTTCCAACTTCAGCAACTTCAGCAGTTGATGAATTACCCATATGGAGACTCCTTTCAGAAACAGGGGTATAGTCAGAAAATACCTCTCGATCAGAGCAAACGTGACAAGTGGCTCCAGTGTCTATGAACCACTCCCTTGGATTGTCTACCAAGTTAGCCTCCATAACAACCGCGCAAAGATCTAGCTCGGACATCTCTTCAGTGATGACGTTCGCTGCATTCCGATTGTCCTTGCGTGGTTTTCGGTAATCTTTCTTCGTGTGTCCAGGCTTACCACGGTTGTAGCAGTTGCCTTCGAACCTCTTGGCCTTCTTCTGATTCACCTTGTCTTTGCCTTGGCCTTGGTGCTTGCGCTTTTTCCCAGAATCAGCTTCTGCCAAGTGAGCTTTTGCCTCCATCATTGAGGTCTTGCCGTACTTCGTCGCGAATTGTCTATATCCTTCCTCGACACGTAGCTTCACAATAAGCTTCTCCAAAGACATTTTCTTTAAATAGTTTTTTATTTTTAAATATGTTACGATGAAATTCAAAGAACAAGTTACCGGCGGAGCAAGATCGGGTTGGGCTTTGCCCAGGGAAATCTCTCTTCGAAGGCCCGACCAAATAGCTATCTCAACGGGACCAAAAAACCAAGCGACTGCTACATTCTTCTCTAGTATTTGGGGATTTTTGTTTTATGGATCTGGTTTTGAGAACTTTGGAAGGTTGAGGCTAACATGCTGAGGACTTGAAAAGACTGTACCGGTGGAAGCAGAAAAGGCATTTTGTCACTTTTTTTTTATTCGCATTCTCAAAGGTTTTTTTTTTTATCAATTTCTGTTTTGGAATCTAGTTCAAATCATAGGATGTTTTAACCGGGGCGATAATTGATTTCACTTAGGCTGTGTTTGGTTGGACTGATAGGACAGGATAATGCTTGATATCCCATGTAATCCAACATTTGGTTTCTCGTATAATGGCCCTTGA
The DNA here is from genome assembly GCA_014905375.1 of Phtheirospermum japonicum. NCBI lineage: Eukaryota > Viridiplantae > Streptophyta > Magnoliopsida > Lamiales > Orobanchaceae > Phtheirospermum > Phtheirospermum japonicum. The sequence continues at coordinate 1,229,081 of BMAC01000222.1, read as the reverse complement.
TAAAAATAGCGGCCCATGACAAACTTGTTTAATCGGCCGATAACTAATCTTGGTGGGAGGTGTTGGATTTATTTGTCCCATTTAATCATCGATGTGTTTTTACGAACTTGCCCCCAACAAGTGATCTGAAATGACAGAATTGYCCGCAATGGTTGTGTAATTACGTCTCATTGGATCTGAGGCAATAAACCCACTTGAAAATTCGACGAACCCTAAAATTCGACAGCAAAGAGAATCATTTTTKGAGAATTCCGAAGCCACAAGACTGTCGTCCCATGACTGGAGCTTGAGCTGCTGCCAGCTAGAATTTCTGCATCAAGAATATAGGACCTCGAGTCAAGAATATTAACAAATTGATAGCAATGTTTCAGATTGAACTGCTTAATAAACATATTAAAACAGTTTATCGAGAAAAGAGCAAGCAAATTAAAGTCAATTGCAGGTTACATAGAATTCATARGAAGAGATGCTGCAAACATAAGTATATTCCRGTTAAGGAACAACATAAAATTAATGGTTAYCTTACAATTACCTATTGACTCAARCTCAAGAACATTACAYAATCTTAGTTTAATGRAATTTTTAAGATTTTACGTTTGTTTCCTGCCTAGACAAAACAATCTATATTGACAATGACATTAATTATCTGCACTTTCACCAAAAAACAGAAAAATTAATTAATCCAAGCAAATCAATGGAATCAAAAAGTCTTCAGCACAAACTACTGTTTTTTTTTTGTTTTTTTTTAAGAATACTTAAAAAAAACAAAACTACTGGTGATATAACCCAGGGGCTTCCAAAAGTAGAACAAGTTCAATAAGAATTTAAATATTTTATTTAATACCATTAACGTTAATACTCTAATTACAACAACCAAMAAAGRAAAAAAAAATATTACAAATACCAATTATATACGTTAAGATGGGCATTTGTAACACCATGAAAGAGTTTTTTGTTTTTAAATATGTTACGATGAAATTCAAAGAACAAGTTACCGGTGGAGCAAGATCGGGATGGGCTTTGCCCAGGGAAATCTCTCTTCGAAGGCCCGACCAAATAGCTATCTCAACGGGACGAAAAAACCAAGCGACTGCTACTTTCTTCTCTAGTATTTGGGGATTTTTTTTTTCATGGATCTGGTTTTGAGAACTTTTGAAGGTTGAGGCTAACATGCTGAGGACTTGAAAAGACTGTACCGGTGGAAGCAGAAAAGGCGTTTTGTCACTTTTTTTTTATTCGCATTTTCAATTTTTTTTTTTTTTTATCAATTTCTGTTTTGGAATCTAGTTCAAATCATAGGATGTTTTAACCGGGACGATAATTGATTCACTTAGGCTGTGTTTGGTTGGACTGATAGGACAATATAATGCTTGATATCCCAAGTAATCCAATGTTTGGTTTCTCATATAATGGCCCTTGATAAAAATAGCGGCCCGTGACAAACTCCTTTAATCGGCTGATAACTAATCTTGGTGGGAGAGGTTGGATTTATTTGTCCCATTTTATCATCGATGTGTTTTTACGAACTTGCCCCCAACAAGTGATCTGAAATGACAGAATTGCCCGCAATGGTTGGTGTAACTACGTCTCATTAGATCTGAGGTGTTAGATCAGGCAGCAATGGCATATGCGGTCGCCGGTACCGCTGAATAAAGGAAGGAAGGCCTCGACGCATTCCGGTTAGATCTGCAATTTCAAACTTGTTTTGTTTGCACAATTTCTCGACAGTAATAATTGAGTGTCCTACGGCTATCTTTACTTGTTTGTCAAACTGTTTCAATTAAGTATTAGTGGGTGGACTGAATTCAATGTTCTTTGCCGCTCGAGATAATTGGCTGTGTGAGGCCTTGCCCGCAACTCACTAATTTCTGTATTTCTCGACGAACCCGTCACAATAAAGCTACAAATTGTTCCGCCGTGGATTTGTTTATGGTCTTCTTCCTTTGTTTGTTTTTATTTTGTTTTTTATTTTCCCTTTTTATTCTAGTTTCCATATGATCCAAGATTGCAGTTTATATTTCTGGCTCGATTTTATGTGCTGTAGAAACGGCAGAAAAGCGCGAATTCTCAAAATAGTAGTCTCTTTCACGATATCGTCTCGTCCAACTTAATTTTTTTTTTGTCTACGATGGATAATGTGCGAGAGGATGTGCAAGTGGCGATTATCATCGAAGAAGTAGTACATTTGGCCAGTTTAATTTTTTTTAGTAAATTTGTACCTGTCCTTGTCAACTCCACGGCGACACCACCGTCGACGCGTCCGTGGGAGAGTTCATTATAGGATGGTTGATAGGTTACCCGGACAAATAAGCATGATGCGCAGGCTCATTGACGTAGACGACACGATGTGCATAGACAACCTACGGATGGATAGGAACGCCTTCGGTCGGCTGTGCGCTTTACTTGAAAATGTAGGGGGATTAGTAAGTAGTCGAAATGTGCAACTTAGTGAGATGGTTGCGATTTTTTTGTCTGTCTTAGCACATCATAAGAAAAACCGTGTACTCAAGTTTGATTTCTTACGGTCCGTACACACTATCAGCCTTAATTTCAACCGCGTCCTTCACGCGGTTCTCAAATTGCACACTATTTTGGCGCCTGAACTTAGCCCGGTTGACGAGTTGTGCACGGACGAAACATGGAGTTGGTTTAAGGTCACACTTGTCTAGCATAACAGTTGATCAAATGACTATGTAAATTCTTTCGAACACTCTTGCTATTTTAACCTTGTTGTTGAACCAGTGTCAATTTGACCGGAATGAGTAATTTGATCGTAGGATTATTTAGGAGCCTTAGATGGAACCTACATTCCGGTACGCGTCCCACTGACCATGCAGGCGCGATACAGAACTCGGAAAGGAGGCGTGGCCGTGAACGTACTCGGCGTATGTGATCGAAATATGCGTTTTACGTACATACTAAGTGGTTGGGAGGGTTCAGCAGCTGATAGTCGTGTGTTGCGTAATGCAATTTGTATGCCAAACGGGTTGAGGGTCCCCTCTGGTACGGCTTAGCTTTCCCATAAATTTCAATTTAATTAGGTGCTAATGCATTTCATTAACGGGTGCTGTCCCAGGTAATTTCTACTTGTGTGACTGTGGGTATGCCAACGGACCGGGTTTTCTGGCACCATATCAAGGGGTCAGATATCATTTGAAAGAGTGGTCGAACGATGCTTCTGGTCCTCAGGACTACAAGGAGTTATTCAACTTACGACATGCGAGAGCACGCAATGTGATTGAACGCACTTTTGGTTTGTTGAAGCAGAGGTGGGCGATTCTACGGAGCAGTGCTTTCTACCTTATTGAAAGGAAGAACCGTATCATCATGGCATGTTGGCTCCTACAAAATTACATTCGTTCGTCGATGGAGATAGACCCGGTGGAAGCAGAGTATCCCGGTGCCGCTGATGAACAAGTTCAGGAGCAGCATACTGAATTTGTCGATCAAGTTCAACCCACCGAAGAGTGGACAGATTGAAGGGATGCTTTGGTTATAAATATGTACAATGAGTGGAGAGGAATATGAAATTTGTTAATTAGGAACGATGGAGTTTTTAATTGTCCCATGCGTAAATTATTGCTCATTTAATTTGTAACTCCTTGTTTAATTGTCATGAATTGAATTATGATTTCTAGGTTTCCATTTCATCCTAATTAATTAATTGTATGCTGCGACATTTATCTACAACAATTCATAACATATGGATATTGCATGCTCTTTATTTTACTAATGATCAGCACTTGATTGTCCACATCTGTTTCCTGCAGACTTCGTAATGTTTAAATCACAATAACTCGACATGTATTTGCAGGTGTGTATGGATTCAGTCGCTAGCGCTGGAAAATCCAACACGGGCAGGTCTTATAGACGTGTGTGGACCCCTGCCGAAGAAAAGGCCCTTGCAAATGCGATGAAGGACCTTGTGATTCGTGGCTGGAAATGTGAAAATGGATTTCGGAGTGGCTACACTCATATACTCGAGCAAACGATGGTCCGGGAATTTCCGAGCACAGACATCAAAGCGGATCCGCATATAAGCTCGAAGATTCACGTTTGGAAGAAGCACTACGGCTCGCTTACGATGATGCTCAGCCGTTCTGGCTTCTCGTGGAATGAAACAAGCAACACTGTGGGGGTAAAGGACGATGCCCATTGGAATCGGTACGTTAAGGTTCGATTCTATATTTCGCTCGTTGATACTAGCAATGCATGAGTATCTTAATCGTATGGTGTTGTGGACATGTCATCATGACCTATAAATTATGAGGATGTGTAAATCTAGAACTACTGTAACAATCGCTTCTTGTTTACGTTCAATTGTTGAAAATATGTTACAGAGAGTATTTGTTGTGTTTACAGTGAATCAAAGTAGGGCTTTAAAAGTATGATTCGTTCTAGTAAATGGGATAATCTTACGATGATAAGCTCCGTGAAGATACTAAAACTACTGAATTGGTTAGAATATACTAATCACAAAATTATTAATAATAGTACCAATACTTATTATTAGTGGTAATTCAGAAAATTATTAAATATATGTGTAGGTTCAATTAATTGTAAAATAATATTTGTTGCTCTTACACGATTTATGGATATATATATATATATATATATATATATATATATATATATATATATATATATATATATATATATTTCGTAACTTAGGCTGCCGTTTGCGCGGCGTGAGGATCACGCGCCTGCTCCCAATTTGTTTTGTGGGCCTTGCGATCGACAAATGAAAGTTATATTACTCCCTCCGTTTCTTAATAAGTGTCGTTTTAGAGTTTTTGTTCAAAATTAAGGAACATAATATTTGACTAATACATCCTCAATCAATTAATAATATTCTCATTTAATTACTTTCATTCTTTCCCTTTAGTTATTCTATTACCATAAACTTATTTATATTTCTTAAAATAAGAGGGGATAAAACTGGAATAAAGTGGCAAAAAATTCTAAAACGACACTTAATTTGAAATAAAGTTGAATCTCTAAAACGACACTTATTTTGAAACAAAGGGAGTATGTACATAAGGTACACTGCAAATGAACTGCATATTTAGGTGTTTTTTTTTAATACAATATAAATTAATATTTTTATATAATTGAGTGCACCTTTCTTGAAAAAAATATAATCTATCATATTGAAAATGATTAAAATATATTATAATTATGAGAATTCTTATATGAGATTAAAAATATATTACTATATTTTTAAGATAGTCTTTTTCTAAAAGCTAAAGAATATATATATATGTCTCAAACATTGGATCTAGATAAGGGAGTCGCATTTCATGTTAGTATGAAAAACTCCAATTAATGAGTAATGAGCTCTGCGCATATAAGAAAACTGAAAGCTCTCTTCTTTAGTGTTTTGTGAATGAAAAATACTTAATAAATCTACATCATAAAATATAAATTTACTAATAAAAAAATATGTAAATTATTAAAAATATTAAATGGTAAATGAAAATAGCCGCACCCATAACCCATAATGCATACTAACTAAAATATATTGTTTTCCAAATGAAAAGCCAATTAGTTGCTTTGAGTATGAGATTGATAAATGGTAAAAATAATAAAATACTTTTATTAGGTTTGAGAAAATTCGTAAATGGGAATAAGTAGGTTTTAAGTATTAAAACGGATATGGTTTTTATATTAATAGAACTTTAGTGTTACAAGAGTGCATAGTTTCTAATTTTAATGTTTCATTTACAGCGCATAAATTAATTCGAGGTGACATTTTTATTTATTTTCATGCATTTAATAACCTTTGAGATTGCTTTATCTGCTCTCTTTCCCCCAGCTTTTATTAACATATCCCCTTTGTCCGACTTGTTTCCGAAATTAATTGATTGAGAGTTTTTAATTATTTTAAGATTTAATTTTTTAGCTTTTGTCAAAAATACGAAACGTACGAGGGAATTAATTTATCCTTCAATTAAAAATCATTACTCTCTCAATCACACGAACATAGTAGCATAGTGTTCCATTTAAATTTTAAATATAATTCAATTATTATATTTAATGTATTATTAATTTTCTATTTTCACATACACCTTTAATTAATACTCCCTTCGTCCCGTTCTATCTGTCGCATTTGACAATTTCACGCTCATTAAAAAAAGATGATTGTTGCTATACGTTATCAAATAACCATAATATCCCTGTGTTCAAAATAATTAAAAGTGTGAAATAGTAAAGGTAGGGGTAAAAGCAGTAAAGTAACCTTTACTTTTTTATTAAAAAAGTAAAAAGATTATCTTTTGAAAATATAAATGCAACAGATAGAACGAGAAATTTTTTTTTTCTAAATGCAACAGATAGAACGAGATGGAGGGAGTAATACTTATAACTCGATAAATTAATGAAATATTGATGATAATAATGCGGATTTTTAATATTTCAATAACAAGTGCACTAATTCCAATACCAACTTTTTGAATTATTAATTAATATTAATAAATTAGAGAATGACATAATTGAAAAACAATATGTAAACTGAAAGACCGATGGAATATCAATGTATCTCAATAACAACCCAAGAGCGACCGTTCAGGGCCCCAAAATATTGGGGACAGTATATTTAATATATTTTGGAGATGTTTATTCGTATATAAAATAAAGTTTTAGCTGATATAATATTAATCTTTTCATATTTGTGTTATTGTACTCAATCACATTATCTCAACCTCAAATTTAGGGCATACGGAAAAATTTGATAATTATTTGAATTAGTTATACAATAGTTCGATCACTTTGGTTTGCTCATTCTTTTAATATTTATTGGTATTTTTTAATTTTTAAATTTGTTATTTATTTTTTATTTTAATTTCTATGAATTAATTGTTGGTTTTTCGTTACTGGCTTTGTTAGTTAATTCGCCCCCGATCTCATGATTTTTGTTATTTATTTTTATTTAATATTTTTTATGTTATCACATGATAATGAATCAAGTTGCAAGAGAAAAAAAAAGTAGAAGAAGTTTATCATAAAAAGGAACCCATTGATAAATTAACTTTATTGAAAGGGCTCATTTTAAGACTCCAAGATGTCAAGACCGATCGTTAGTTGCATGTCAATAATATCTTATGGTAACATAATTATTATTCTGTTAATTTAAATAATAGAACTAAGAAGAATAAAGACGAGGCTTCAATAGAGTTTATTTATCAGATTTTTCCCTTTTATGATAAAAGCGTCTTTGTTTTTTATTACAACCAGATTCATTTATCGTACGGTAACATAATTATTATCAATATAAAATCTAAAAGTTTAAATAATAAAACTAAATAACGAAAAAAATCAATTACAATAAATCATTGAGAATTGAGTAATAAATTAACTAACAAAATCATTAATAAAAAACTAACAATATATGGTCATACAAATATTGGGTACCAAAATTTGAGGCGTCACCCTTTGAGTTGCAATTAGAGATTACTTTTCTTCATGTTTTAAGTTTATCCGTATCATCTCTATGATTTGCCTAATTATCTGAAGCTAGAAAATATAATTATCTTATTTTTGACAAAAAGCTAGAAAATAGGATCTTAAAATAATTAAACAGCTATCAATTAATTCCGGGAACAAAATCCGACAAGGAGGATTCATTAATAAATGCTGAGGATAATTAAATGCATGAAAAATAAATAAATGCCAATTCAAATTAACTTTTGGACTTTAAATGAAACATTAAGATTAGGAACCACGCATTCTTGTAAAATGAACATGTTGGACTGATTAATTATCAATGAACAATTACAAAGGAATTTAAGAAGAAAATAAGTCTTTGAATGAATACGCTGACAATTAAACCAAAAAAAAAAAGAAAAGAAGGAAAAAACCCTGAAAAACATAGAAGTGATTAAAGTTCTAATTTAACAATCTATACATTTACATGACCAATTATCCCTGAAAATAAGTTAACTTCAAAATTAATATTTTTTGTCCCAAATTAATATCACACCTTTATTTTTAAAAAGATTAAGAAAAAATATTTAATATAGTTGAGAAATAGAATTTTACATATTCTAATTATATTCATTTATTACTAATGATTCGTTAATTATTAAAAAATTGTAGGTTACTGTGTATTTAGAAACATAGGATGAGATATTGAAAAATGTAATTTAAAAGAACAAAAAATTGTAAAAGTTGTTGGGACCTATTAATGAATGAGTTAAAAGCAGAAGAGAGATGTGTGGGAGGGAAACAAAAAGGACAAAAATATCCGATTTGTTCCTTTTTATTCACTAAACTTATTGCAGATGTTTATTGGACCTGGGAAATCACCAAAAAATAAAAAGGCTGCAGCTCCGGAATACTGGCAACACTCCCACTCGCGCGTGGAGTCACGTGCCCGCTCTCAATTTGTCCCCACTATGAATATTTGTGAGTCTTGGATCGGACAAATTAAAGTTATTATGTACATAGGGTTCACCTGCATATTTAGAAAAAGAATATTTTAATACAATAAAAAATTATATTATACCGTTTATTGAAAATGATTATTATATCTATGAGAATTCTTAATTGATATTTATCATATTGGATATTAACTCTCTATCAAAACGAAGATGGATATTAAAATTTTCATCACTACGAATATAAATATTTTTATACTTGATAAGTGTTTATAAATTTGAGTTAAAAATAAAATATTATCACAATAATTTTACCTTGACACAATTAACATTTATAAAAATGTTATTTCCACCCATTTGCTAATAATTTGGCTTCTTCAAGTTTTAACATATTAAAAAAACTCCATTACATCGGAGGTTCCCCAATTACTCTTCAAATTATGCGGAGATTTGAATTAATTTGACTATTCTTGAGGATTAAAATGTTCATTCATTACATTGTTAGTTCAAAGTATGCATTTCAAGATAGGGATAATAAATTTTTCTTTTGACAATTCATATTTAAAATGTGTAGAATCATAGTAGATGATGATAATCACATGATTCCGTGTTTAACTCTCGAGCAATTATAATGTGCACATAAATAATCGAGTGATAACAAAATGTGAGATGTATTTGGCTAGGGCGTAGTTCAATATGTCGGGGTTACAGACCCTTGAGTTTGACCCAATTGCAAGATGCAAGATGATGATCTAATCTAGTACGAGTATTATGCAATTACTTAAAAATTGTTATGTCACACTACACATTCATTTAATTATTCATATTTTTAGGTTAGTCGGCATCGATGTGGAAATGTATTGGTGGCGACGGTCATTAGAAAAATTATTTTTGTTCTGTTTTAAAAATATACGTGATTTTAAATAAGATCGATCGGATTTCAAATAAGTGGTAGAAAATGTTTGAACCTGAATTAAAAAAAATCATATTGTATTTTTTAAAATCAATAGTTCTATTAATTGTTGACAGTTTCAGTTTGTGGTCAATAGTTGATTAACCGTTGACTATGGTTCACAGTTAGAACCTAATCCGTAAACTAATTTTGACCCGTTATGCTTTTAGTTAAAAAAAATAAAATTAACAATAGAAATCAAATTAATTGGGATTACAAACATTAAGTGAAATCAATTATCGCCGTTAAAACTTCCAGTGATTTGCACTAGATTCCAAAAGAGAAATAGATAAAAAAAAAATTGAAAATGCGAAGGAAAAAAAAGTGACAAAATGCCTTTTCAGCTTCCTCCGGCATTTTAAGTCCTCAGCAGCATGTTAGCTTCGTTCTTCAAAAATTCTCAAAACCAGATCCATAAAACAAAAATCCCCAAATACCAAAGTTTTTCATTCAATCAGTTCAAATATTTGATGGATTGGAATCAAAAAGAAGCAGGGGAGGGGGATACAGAGGCCGCCATCACTCTGTACGAATCATTCACACTTACTGCTGTTAAATACTCTCTGTGTGAATGCGTCTATATATGGCGTGAGATGGAGAGCCGTGAGAAGAAAGTAGAAGCCGCTTGGTTTTTTCGTCCCGTTGAGATAGCTATTTGGTCGGGCCTTCGAAGAGAGATTTCCCTGGGCAAAGCCCAACCCGATCTTGCTCCGGTAACTTGTTCTTTGAGTTTCATCGTAGCATATTTAAAAACAGTATTTGTAATTTTTTTTTCCTTTTTTGGTTGTTGTATATTAATGTTAATGGTATTAAATAAAATATTTAAATTGATATTGAACTTGTTCTACTTTTGGAAGCCCCTGGGTAATATCACCAGTAGCGGGAATGGAGAGGCAGGTGAATTGGAGATTCCAACAAGTCAAGGACATGAAAAAGGTTGGTCAAGAAGGTTTTGTTTAATGATGCAATATTTAAGATCCGCTGAGATGAATTATCTGTTCCCTAGTTGAAGTGTTAATGAACACCTGTAGTTATGATGGATGAATATGGAGAGTTAGTAAATGGTGGAGACAGTTTTGCTTTAAAAAATATATACAATAACACTTTTTGGGCCAACTTAACCTCAACCCTTTTCCTCAGTTTTTAGCCAATAATTAATTTTTCTGTTTTTTGGTGAAAGTGCAGCTAATTAATGTCATTGTCAATATAGATTGTTGTTCCTTAACTAGAATATAATTATGTTTGTAGCATCTCTTCCTATGTATTCTATGTAACCTGCAATTGACTTTAATTTGCTTGCTCTTTTCTCGATAAACTGTTTTAATATGTTTATTAAGCAGTGAAATCTGAAACATTGCTATCAATTTGTTAATAGTCTTGACTCGAGGTCCTATAATTTTTTATGCAGAAATTCTTGCTGGCAGCTCAAGTTCCAGTCATGGGACAACAGTTTTGTGGCTTCGGAATTCTCCAAAAATGATTCTATTTGCTGTCGATTCAAGAACAACCACAACCTTGAAAGGTATCTGTCCGGATAATTTTAAGTTATTAACATAAAACATAATAGATTTATATAAATAAATAACAGTGAACTTATATGAATTTTTCAGCTAATGATCCAAATCTTCTGAGAACAAACGTGGAGGTCCTTCTAAGCGACAAAGAGCAAAAGTTTGCCATGATCAAGCAAGGTGATGTAGTTGTTTATGCTACATTGATTGGAGATTCTACAAGATGTTGGAGCATGGTTAAGCACGTCCGGACTGAACTCAAGAAGGAAAGTAAGCATCCGTCAATTTCTTATGTAGGCGAGCTTGCAACTGCGTATTTTCGTAATAATCTCAGAAATCTAGATGAATACAAAAGTGTGGTTTATATGTGCTCGTGGATATCGCAGAAACAGGTGTGCTTTGAGTTTTTTAAAACAAAAATCAATATTTATGTTTTGAATTAATTTAATCATTTTTTCCTCTTGTAGAGATATTTTGTTATTAAGGTGGGTGATGATTTTGACAAACCAACTATTGTATATGATGATTTGTGGGGGGGTGGAAGCGGAAGCGAGCTGATTCTACAGGGGTTACGTAGGTAAATTCATGAAAGATTTCCTTAAATTGTGGTTGATTTCCCCCTGTTTCTTCCAATTTGTAGGGTTTCTATGAATTTTCCAGCTGTGCATTAAATTATTTTTTTTACTACTTAGGCCTATAGTTTTATGTTTTTGCTTGTATATATTGATAACTATTCTTATGTTTCTATTTTACGATTTTTATAGTACCGGGCCACCAAAAGTCGAGGAAGAACTTGTAAAGGCGATGCTCGAAGCTTCAGTAGCAGATCCATTCACCGGAGGCGAAATTAATGGTACTGTCACATTCTTCTAGGAAAATACTGAGTGTGGAGTTAATAATAAGCTTAACCTATAATCCACCATTTCTTATTAACAATATTTATATTAAATGATACACATACTGTTTTGAACGTCTTACCTAATATATACAATAATGGTAATTTGGATTTCATAAAATCTTAATTGAACTACACTTTTTATGATTGATCTTGTTTTAATCATCTGGACAAACAAAAATTTTGATTCTTTTTTTTTACTCAAATTGGAAGTTATGAAAAATTTATAGCAATTTAAAACAAAATGAAAGTTTTAATGAGGGAGTATGACATTTTTCCCTTATTCTTCCATTCTGTGATTTGGTCAGTGTATTCTTTGAGGGATGGGAATTTCAAGTGTGTGCATACAACATCATTGGTAGATGAGCTCTATCGACATAATGAAGAATACGAAGTCAAGATTTATACTCAAAGCATGTTCGTCATAATTTCTTATCGTGATGGTGAAATACTGAGTCCACGTGATTTGGTACTCCATGTGCAAAGGTGTGTTTTTTGTGCAATAATTATTAAAAACATGTTCTGTTTTGATAGGATAGATGTCATGCTACGAATTGTACATATACGACTCTTGATTACTAAAACGCCACGGAGTATCAATTCTTTAGTGATGTTTTCAAGTCGGCATAATATTAAACAAATTTAGGATTTATGCGGATTTAAAACTGTTTCAAATAACAATGGCATGATTTTTTTAATTTTTTTTAAAACTTATATAATAAGACCATTTTTGTCACAATACTTTCTATTTTAAGTTACTTTAACATTTCTCTTTCTCCCTTTTCTTCCCCAACAGATACGACCCAACAATACGCAGAAAAAATATTAGATGGCTGTGCATGTCAGGGGATTTCCTCGTATACGTAGTCCAACTTGCATCTGAGGAGTATCGCGACAAGTGGTTTAATTCCTGTGATCCAACTAGTGGAGCATCTATTCGCTTTGAGCAGTTTGAGAATGTAGATAGAGTTCGATGCGATCTCCATCTAGCACACGCCAGCCGTCTGGTTTTGGATCGTGTGAAGACGATGCGTGCAGTGGATGATTTATTTTAGATATTGTTGAGATTGTTTTTGTGGGGGTTTTGTTTTTGTCTTACTTTCGTTGTCTTGTATTTGGTTGAGGTTGAATCTTCAGTTATTTTACTAATTGCTCTGGACCTCCTGTATTAGGTTGTCTCTGCCAGCTGTTTTTTCATGGATGTTTTTGAGAAGTGGCTGATAGCATGGGAAAATTTTTTCATTTTCTTTTATTTGCACTTTGTTTGCAAAGTACGCCAGTAAGACAAAATTTAGGTTCCTGTTTTATATATCTTGGATGCAAAAGCTCCATGGAGATTCCAGCTACATGTTTTAAATTTATGGTTTGTTTTTTATTATGTTTCTAGTTGTAGATTATAATTAATTAGTTTCTTTTGAATGGATTAGGTTTGTGCTTATGAGAACAACAATTGTAGTTACCTTGAGCTGACCAACTTGATTTATTTAATAACACTATGGTGCAAGATAAAAATAATTTTATAAATAAAAAATAATTATAATAATAATTCTTCAATATCCAAAGCACTTAAAAAAAAAAATGCATTGAATTGTCTTCATTAAACAACTTCCAAGCTGGATGGATGAAAAGAGGATAGGTTTAGAGTTATTGACTACTTGAGAGAGTCAAATTAATATAAAAGATAAAATATATACAACTAATTAAAGAATCTGATCGAATTAGAAGCTTTGAATGGCCTAAAGAAACAATATCATCGAGGAACTCTAAAAACAGCTAGAAGCATCACATGTCTCTGAAATACGCCTTTGTGCGTAGTATTTTGCACTGTGAAATAGTTTTGCTAGTGAACAAACTTATTATATATAATAAAGATAATAATTACGAAAAATACATACCCTTAATTAAAATAAAAAAAAACCCTTTAATGTATTAAAAACCCCCTCTTGGGGTTTGCAATTTCCTTTGATGACTCTTTCTAAGTTTTATGATTAAATCACATTTATCACATTTATAATATTTATCCATATCACAATCCCATAAATTTTTCTACATTTTTTAACTTAATACTACTACAATAATTGATTTCCTTAATTTCTGTTCACTGATAATCTTCCTCTCTATTTCACAAGAAAAATCTTCTAATCATCCGTGCTTTTCTCTCCTTTTTTTTTTCTACTGCAAAATATTTCTCATTTTCATTTTTCTTTTAACTAAGAAAAGTTCTTCTTCTTCTTCTTCTAATTTGAATTATAATTCTCTCCTTTTCTTAAAAATCAATGTACTATATATATATATATTACATTAATGAATATTTAAATAATACATAAGTTGTAAGAAAAAACATATATAACAATAAATTAAAACACATCAATTAACTACATTATTAACCTTATTTATATATTTACCGTTCTTGTCACAACATAGTATTTTCAATCTTTTTCTACTTTTCACTCTTGGCATTGCCACATAAAATTTGTGGTGATTGGCCCAATGAATATTAAGAAGGGCAACCCACATTGCTTTCTGCCGGCCCACAACAGAATGGCCCAGCAACCCGCCCGCTTTGAAAATCCGACCCTCTTCTGACCCGTGACCTGCCTTGGTTAAATTTCTAACCTAGTCCTTACCTTTCTTGTACACTCCGCCRCTTTCACCCGTTTTGTTGACCAAGCCCCTTTCTGGTAAGCTCTCTCCGAACCCTACGCTTGGCCATGGGTTTAAATCGGGCCGATTTCTCTTCGTGAAAGTAGTGCAGCGCCATTCTCCCTTTCACTCTGTGTGATACTCTCGGCCTCTTCTCGGCTATCGGTTTCTATTACCCGTTCTTTGTGAGCCCCTGATCGGTGGTGAAATAGCGGCGGATCTCGAACGGCAACGTTTCCAGGCATGGCGGAAGGCTGGCCCATTGTCCCGTCGGTGTCTACGTGTCGCCGACTTGCTGTGTTCCTGGACCGGGATCCCTGAGCCTGAAATCCCAGAAACGGACGATTGCTTCGAATCTGGCCGGAATATTAAGCTTAACGGCGACGCCTTTCGTTCGGTTTTCAGGGGTTCTTTATTTATTAACATATTGACCCCTTTCCCTTTTTTCTTTTATTTTTTTGGGTCTACTGTTGTGTTGGTTTTTTCCTTGCTCACAGGCTGCCAAAGTGAAAGGAAGCTACTCCCTGGGCCAGTGAAGGTGAAGGCTGCTGTGTGCGGGCTTCCGGGCAGGTGGAGTACGGGCTGGGACCACGAAGAGGAGCGGGCTGGAGCTTGCTGTTGGACGGGCCTGAAGGGCTGCCGACAAGCTTCAAGGGGCGATGGCTAATTACGGACGCAAAGTGTTGCTGTCCGGGCCCAAGTTACGACAACAAGGTTTTTTGACGCTTCCGTTTGCGACCGAACAGCGGGTGCCGGACGACGAGCATCCACAATAAAATTGTCCATCACTAAAAACTGTGTGTAGGTATAAAAAGGTTGCTTGGAATTTGAATATTGTCTAGATAAAAGATTACTTGGAATTTGAATTATTAAATGTTGAATACAAAAGTGGATATAAAAAGGGGTAAACAAATGAAAGAGGATAAAAAAGTATAAAAAAAGGTAAATAAAAAAGAGAGAAAATAATAGTAAATCTTCGAGCTTTTCATAATTTTCACTATTGTAAACAACATTTTTTTTTGTTGTTGCTGCTAAAACTATATTTACAGAAATACGAGGAGTAGCTAGCTAGAAACGACGAAAATCCCCAAAATCTAATTAATGGTTCATTTACTACAGGTCTGCAAGAACCATGAAACTTTATTCTCATTAACGCCGGAATGGCCATTTGCCTGAACCCATGTATATTAACTTTAAATTGTCTCTCTGTAAAGATCCACTCATCTCATCTCAAATCTGATTATGTTCTGAAAGACTATTTTGTATTTATATTGATTGTAAGAACTTCCAAAAACCTGGTATTAATAAAGTTGAATATCACAATGTTGAAGGTTATAAGTTATAATTTATTATTATTTAAAAAAATAATAATTAAGAAATTGTTATTTGAGAAAACAAATTGATAGCCAATCACTGCCTAATCATCACCTCTAAAGTCTATTTAGGAATAAAATCAATACAACACCACATTCAATCTAAACATTTCCAATTATATCTGGTTCATCATGAAGTCTTACCAAAAAAATAAATAACGGGACTTATATTACAATATTAAACACACAAAACACAAATTAATAATAGAAAGCATCCAAGTGGTTCAATACATTTGTAAAGATAAAAACTACGTAGGAAGTACACACATAAAAAAAAAGTAACAATATAGACTAATAGTAGAAATTATAAACTGAACCAAAACTGATGGGGAGTTTTCAAAACAAAGAAACTATTAAACTATTTGAAATAGTCTGAAAGAACTCCTAAAAATAACACTCTCAACATCTATTATTTATTGGTACGTACATATTCAAAAAGATTTTGTAACACTTTGTAAAGATATTTATACTTTTGAACGATCAATGGGGTCCTTTTGTAATTAAGTCAAACTTCATGGGTTATTTTTGTAATTATATCTCATTTTTATTCTATCTTCTGTCTGTTAACTAATAACCTTATTTTAAGAATAATCAATTTTTAAAACCGTCCAGTTCCATTACATAAACTATCTTTAATTCGACTTAATTATAAAAAGACCCCATTTATTTTTTTAAATTACAAAGAGCCCTTTATATTTATTTCTCTATGTCAAATAACACTCTCAACATAAATAAATGGGGCCTTTTTATAATTATACAAACAACCCTTTATATTTATTTGTACTTTTGAAAGATAAATAGGTCTTTTTATAATTATGACTAACCTCTTTGGTTATTCTTATAATTATTCCTCATTTTTTTGCTATCATCTGTTTTTATCATTGTTCTGAAAATCGGACCGGTCATCGAACCGGTAAAACTACAGGTTCAGTGGTTCACAGGTCCAACCGTGGTCGGACCGTGGTCGGACCGGTTTTATATATATATATATATTATATATGTTATAAATAAATAGAATAAATTAGATTAATAAAATATATGATTATAAAATATTTTAAAATTTAATTCAAAGAGTCCATATGAATGAATATGAATTCATCAACCACAATACAACATAGAAAAATGTAGTTGAATTAAATATAATGAAGAAAAATCAAATCAAATAGTTCAATTCTAATATCATCACTCCAAGTCCAACAACTTTCAAATGAAATAAAATTAGCCATCATAATTTGTATTTATTTGTACTCCAAATAAAAAAAATAAGACCCTGTCAAATTTTATTTAATATAAAAATTAGAAAGCAAAAAAAAAAAAAAAAAAAAAGAAAAAAAAAAAACCGGTTGAACCTGTCACAGGTTCACCGGTTCTAACCGGTTTGACCGGTTTTTGACCGGTTTTGACCCAGCGGTTTGCACATGAAAACCGGACCGGTGTGGTGACCGGTTCCCGGTTGAACCGGTCGAACG
>BMAC01000222.1:1192743-1211838 GCA_014905375.1 Phtheirospermum japonicum | reverse complement strand
GTTTTTGACCCCAGCGGTTTGCACATGAAAACCGGACCGGTGTGGTAACCGGTTCCCGGTTGAACCGGTCGAACCGGCCGGTCCGGTCCGATTTTCAGAACTATGGTTTTTATGCTCTAGTAATCTTATTTTGAAAATCATCAAATCTAAAAATCTTCCGTTTCATTATAAGAATTACCGCAGTCGTCCCTTCAAGATTTGGGCTTTTTATTAGCACGAAAAAATGACAATTTATAAGTAATTAATTCACTCAATAAAATAATGATTACTCATTCTACTAGGTAGAGCATGTTCTTGTGAAAACTGTGAACCATGACGTCTCATATGTCTCAATTCGTTTCAATGTGTTTTGATGCACTATCGCAGATCTCAACTATGCGCTGATTAAGATCAATCCTCGGTTGCTCGCTCTCTCATATAATATAGCGCAATATCAACGTGCTGCACAGTAGAATCGGAAATAAGAAAATATTTACAAAATTAAGTTTAAATTAAACAATTTTCAAGGTAAACTCACGTTTTTCATTGAGGCGTCGATCAATGGTGAATGCATGGAATCACTGGAAAATATGGTATAAAATTCACATGTGCATCTCCAATATGGCATTAATGTTATTACGAATAAATAAATAAATATTTATAATTTGAATTAATATATACCTTAAATTAGCACATGATAGCCATCGGTACATTTGATAAACATGAGCTTGCTTAACAACTTTGTAAACTCTCCATTTCTCTATTCTTCGAAGATTTCATATAAGACGAGACGAGCACAATGTCAATGCAACCCTCTTCTGTAGCATACCACACCACAAATTACCTTCAAGTTCACCTACTTTTTATAATTACATTCACCATTCGAATTACGCGATAAAAATTGTAGATTTACAAATTTGACGCAAAATAAATAAAATGATTCTATTATCTGCTGAACCGTTATCCTCGTCACGTGAATGTTGTACAACAATGCGATCATATTTTTTATTTCCCTTCACTTCGTCACTCGACGCGCATGCATCATTAATGACACCTACATAACTATATTTGAAATGAAATTAGTTAATATATCATTTTCACGTATAAAATAACATTAATATAACTTCTATACCTTTAACTTAATTAGCCAAAACAATATGCACAATCATCTTTGCCATCAAATTAGCCTTTAAATCAATTTTTTTTTTCTCTCTCTCTATGTTCTTAAAAAATCAACAAGTCACGAAAGAGTATATTATGGACCAGGTGCACCTTTTAATTTAATTTATCATCGCATATAATTGACATATATCATCACATATAACTGATACATATTATCACATATAACCGATACATATCATTACAAGTAATTGAAATTCTAAATCTAAAATTTAAAATTCTAAAATTAAAAAAATAAACCTAAAACAAAAAATTAAACCCTAAAAATAGAAAATTAATCCCTAAAATAAAAAAGTAAACCCTGAAATTGAATATTAAACTCTAAATCCTAAATTCCTATCATATATCATCACATATAACTAACACATATCATCACATATAACTGGTAGAATGATAGATTTTTGTCGGAACCCTAAAATAAAAATTAAATAAAAAAAAACCTTAAAATGAAATATCAAAATCTAAAAATGAAAAACTAAACCCTAAAATGGAAAAGTAAACCTTAAACTTTAAATTTTTGTCACATATCATCACGTATAATTACCATATATCTTCACAAATAGCTGTCATATATCATCACATATAACTATCATATATCATCGTGTAAAATATGATACACCTAGCAAGGTGCATCCAGGTGTACCTAATAAATTCCTCCAAACATTTACACCGATGGTTGACCATTAAAACACCAAAAAAAAAAAAAAAACTATTTAATTAACACACGCACACGCACATAAAAATAACCCACTACCGTATGCCACGACACGAAACTCAATCACAGGATTCAAAAAATTAGAACCGAACATATCATGTATATTAGAAAAGAAATTAAAAATTATTGTATATAAAAAAAGGAAAAATATAAATGTAAAAAAAATAAAATTGGAAAATAAAAGAATAAGAGAAAACAAAATTATCTGGCTGTTGTAAAACTAAGAAAAGAGAGAGTAGAGTGAGAGAATGAGAGAAGAGAGTAATCAAAAGGTGTATCTTATTATGAGGACTAGAGTCCTTTTTTATAGGTACAAGATTAGGGTTTAGGGGTAGGATGGTCATTCATATAATATATAATTAAGATAATTAATTAATTACAACACTCCCCCTTAAATGACCTTAAAAATGATGCCTCATTAAAACCTTGTCAGCAAAACCCAATGGGACAAAACCTGGTCGAAGGAAAAAGAGTACAGCACTATTCCCCCTGAAAATCATCACTGTAGATCTTTGAGTCGATGCATGTCAATCTTGTTTACCAATATTCTAAACGATGATGATGGCAATGCTTTCGTGAATAAGTCCACCAAATTATCATATGAGCGAATTTGTTGGATATCGATATCGCCATTCTTTGAAGATCTTGTGTGTAGAGGTTCGAGAGAGATATATCTTGTCTTGTCGCCTTTTATGTAATCACATATGAGTTGTGTCATGTGCAAAATATTTATTTTCATACTCATAGTGTTCAAATGCTGTCTCATTAAAACCTTGTCAGAAAAACCCTTTGGGACAAAGAACTAATCGAAGGAAAAAGAGTACAGCTGCTCCCCGTGACTTCAATAGGTAGTAGTTCTCGAGTCTATCATCTATCTATATTCAAACTTTATAATATAATAAGATTATAAACTCTTCATGAGTTATATACCATATTTTGATGTTTATACATAATTGTTTCCAAAAAATATGCCTCATCAAAACCTTTCAAGGAAAAACCCGATGGGAAAAATCTAAGTGAAGGAAAAAGAGTACATTATTCTTTGAATATGCTCATAATGTTGCCTCATTAAAAGTTTTACTGGGAAAATCCGACAAAGCCTCAGCTTAAGGGAAAAAGAGTGCAATGCATATCTCATTATATTAACTGACAATGTTACAAATGCTTCAGGCATATCAAAATCCTTTCAAGATTTCATTTCATTCATGATATTGTTCTACATTGTCGGTTGAATGAAACTTCAAGTTTCAATATCATCCACCACGTAAAAGAATGCTCTTATAGCATAAATTTTTATTTGTACATTATTGACAAAATATTTCATATGAATGAAATTCTAGTCAAACATATAGCAATCTATAAGATTGCGTATTCAATCTTGGACAAACAATTGTGTCAATAACTTTTAATTAATTCAAAATGTCATCCTCGCTATCATTGAGCTCATGAGTATAAATATAGTCGACTAATTTTCTTATTGATTCTATTTGATCCAATTATATAGACATAACTTATCGAGATCTCTTTGTTCTAAAATTATCATCAGGTACATGAACCTCTTCAATTTGTTATGTTTGTTTACTAGACTGGAGTATAACATTTAGTGAGAAGACCATCACAAATAATTGTTCCATATAAAGGATATATATTAGAATCAATAGTTACCATGCTTCAGGCATGACATCTTAGACCTCTTGTAGGATTTTATATAACTTTTAAGTTCGAGTCTTTAAACTTGAAAACCATTGATAACCTTATAGTCAGTAATCTAAAATGCAAATTCTCGTTACAAACTTCAGGTTTGTTTTGAACTTTGCGAGAATTATATTTATGCATTCCATATTTATTGGTTACCATGACATATACATTTCATATGTTTTGTTACCATAACATATGTATATCCTCCCCCTAATGCTGAGAATATACAATGACTAACAAATTATGAGAAAAATGTATATTTATTTGATATGTTCTCAGCATTCGCTATCCATCATGATATGTGGTGGGGCGATTACAAATATCGCACTTGTTTAAGTTTTGATGGAGGCTTCTGACTGTAAGCCATAGACAGGGGTTTCACATATATTTTCATATTTGGCATAATTATGAAATATTCTTTTCACATAATTCCAAAAATCGTTCTCATAAAATGATATAACAAATATCATAAGGCATATCAATTGCTTTTGCCAACCATAGTCAACACAATATAAATCATCAATAAATCTTGCAATTAAATTTACTAGCAAATGATAAGTGTATTTATTAGATACATAAGGTAGATTGCTCTCATAGCCAATAGAGCAATTATTCTCATAAACTTCCGGTTATGAGATAATAACACATGCAATCTTCTAGTGGATCCAAATATCTAGAAGTCAACATGGAGGGTGAATGGGCCCAAAAGATTTCACCCCATAATATAAAATATGAATATTATTGGAACCTAATTCCAATTAAACTAGTAATAATTTAGTGATTAATTTTGTTGAGAACATGTAGCATTAAAAATAAATAGAAGAGTCTTCATACTCTTCATAAATTAATAAACTGGGATGGTCATACCAGTCATGCCAAATCATGATAATACTGAACTTCGGTTTCAAAATGAAAAAATAATTTCTAACTCCTCTAGAGCTTTTATTGAACTTTCGAGTCAATATAGAAATATTTGAGTTAGTACTAGTTTATAGTACAAACTAATTCGATAATAAATTATCTTAAATTCTTATGGATATTTCAATTAAAGAAAAATCAAACTTCTGGTGGATTTATATCCCAAATTATATCACCATGAGTTTGTAACTCAAGTGGTATCACTAACCCTTTATAACCTTGGACATCTCATTTTTTTTTTGAGGTTTATCTTTACTTTCTAACCACTCTTCTCAACTGATTAAAAAATATTCTAAATCATATCAATTGTATAAGAAATATGCTCTTCGGGGCATTATCAAGTAGTAATGATTGGGTTGATGTGTTACTCCTTCGTGTATACTTGGTTTTTAATATTGCATACGACAAAGTGTCATTTTTCAAAAGGAAGAAGTATTCAATCGAATATTTGACATATATAAATATTCCACTACTTCAGGAGCAATATATCAATACTTTTTAGGAATGTAAAATTGGAAAATAAATATATAAATAATTTCCAGGGGCATATAATGTTCGTAAGAAATATTATTATTAGTTGTTCTATTTCAGGAACAAAAACTTAATTACAATATAAATAATACAACAACGATATGTAAATAATGCTTTTAATAATTCAATAAGACATATAATAATAATGTTTCTTCAATAGCATTGTTAATATTTTTTGAAATACTATATATTGTTTTTCATTCTGAAAAATATGGATTATATATCTTGTAATGTTCTTCATGAACATATCATACTCAACTAAGAAGTTACAATATACCATCACATTATTTCACAAACCATGATTTATATTTTAATAATCTTCAAGATTATTATGAATTGTGAAATCGTATTTCGCAAAAATACTACGATAAATATGAGTTGAAAATAAATCTCATACAGTGTGCAAATATACATGAATACATGTTTTATCAAGAAAAGAAAAAACACAACTTGTTATTTCAGACCTATCCTTGCATATAAATTGTGTCATTTAACTAATTGACAATAACAAAAATTGAGCCCAATGAATACTCTAAATTCATAATAATAAGTAGATCCCATTGGAATCATATTAATTATATTATTTGGGATGTATCTTCTCTTAACCAAAATCACATCAAGAAAAGTACTATAATTACCACATAATGCACATTAACAACTATGCAATGTATTCCAAAAAAAAATGGGGGTACAATTTTCAAGTCTCAAAATAGAAATGCATAAAATACACAGATTATGTTTCATGCTTGCCCGTGATTATCAATTCAATAAGATAAAATTTCTAATATCATGCATGTAAATACATGATAATGTTTCAAGAGAATTATCTAATTGTATCCATCTTTCTTTTTTTAATAAAAGATATAATCCATTAAAAACTCTCTAAGAATAAGAAAAACAATCATAGTTGAAACACATAAATTTGGATTAACATCTATATAAAAAGAGAAAATATGTACCTTAATTGGATAGTCTCTTCGTGAAAAATATGTACCGATGGCTAGATCCTCAAAACTGTTTGATGAAATTGTGGACAAGCTCTCCTTCATCAAGTGCCCGAAAGAAAATAAAGGTAATCTCATGAATAAAATATTTGATCTAGAACTACAATGTCAACAAGACATAAATATTAAAATTTCTTCAGGAAAAAGTATCATATATCATAACATGCGATACTTCAAGATCACA
This sequence comes from Phtheirospermum japonicum, assembly GCA_014905375.1. Taxonomy (NCBI): domain Eukaryota; kingdom Viridiplantae; phylum Streptophyta; class Magnoliopsida; order Lamiales; family Orobanchaceae; genus Phtheirospermum; species Phtheirospermum japonicum. The sequence goes on along the minus strand of BMAC01000222.1, from coordinate 1,205,630 downwards.
ATAATTTAATTTAGATTTAAAAAAATCATTATTCTTCAGGAATATTGAATTATCACATGAAATAAGAATACGTATGGATATTCTTTCAGAATATTATACTTAGTTGTTCTACTTCAAGAGAAACAACTTGAATTTATATAAACACGTGATAGGAAAATAAAATAGTAAAATAATAATTAAATAAAAAAATTGCTTCTTCAAGAGCAATTATAAATCCCATATTGACTATGGTTGTAACGAGTAATTGTAGATCTCATAGTATTATTCAAGAAATACATAATATTCAAATAGAATATATTGATATATGGTTGTATTTCTCCACAAACTACAATATATCGACGAGCAATTGTAGATCTCATAGTATTCTTCAAGAATACATAAGAATATATTGATATATGGTTGCATTTCTTCACAAACTACAATAATATATCGAATAGCAATTGTAGATCTCATAGTATTCTTCAGGAATACATAATATTCAAAGAATATATTGAGATATAGTTGTATTTCTCCACAAATTACAATAATATATCGACGGTGGAAGAAACGATTTCTCATAGTGTTTCTTCAGGAAACAACTTTAGATCCGTGACCTTTTGGTAATGATAGAAATAAATAAAGCCGATCTTCACCGTTCAAAATGAACCTTTATATGTCTTAAATAATATATACAAATATCAACTTGATCCAACGGTTAGATTGTGTGAAATCGACTTTTGAAAAAATATGCACGACGATTCTATGAATAAAAAACTGTTTTGCTCGAAATTCATTATTGAACTATATATAGATCAGAATAAGATCTCCACCGTTCAGATCGTAATTTGATAAGTATTGAGCAGATTGTAAAAGTTTGAAAGCGATCCAACGGTTAAAACTTCATAAATCGGTTCTGAAAATTTTCTGCGCAGAGAATTATCACGCAGAAAATTTTCTATTATTTTGATATGAAGGTTTGGTTTTGAAAGTTATTATTTTTCGATCAATTTCAATTGGTTAGAGATTCGTGCTGATAACGTGTTGTAAAACTAAGAAAAGAGAGAGTAGAGTGAGAGAATGAGAGAAGAGAGTAATCAAAAGGTGTATCTTATTATGAGGACTAGAGTCCTTTTAAAGGTACAAGATTAGGGTTTAGGGGTAGGATGGTCATTCATATAATATATAATTAAGGTAATTAATTAATTACAACACTGGCTTAATTCTTCCTTTTTTGTCATGGTCTACGGTCTCATTTTTCGGCGAAAAAATAATACTATTTTCTTGTAGTTAATGTATGAATATATTTATTAATTAATTAAAGATATACACATAACTATATATAATTATGTATAGAATAATTATAGTTATTCATAGAATGACTTAATGCAGTCAACTTTAATTAATTAATTAATATATTAATTCATTTACTTTATATATATATATATATATATATATATATATATATATATATATATATATATATATATATATATATATATATATTATCTGTATATAAAAATTGTAATTATAAAAATATGTATACAATTATCATATATGTATAAAAAAAAAGGGTGAATTCCCATATACTCTTATAGGTAAAATTAATATATCTAATACTCCTTTCAATTTTAAACTTCCCTAATACTCTATTAATTCTAAAACTAGATTACACTACCCTTATTCATCTATTTACCTATATCACTTGAGCCGCCTTCTAATTCTCTCACATATTAATTATGTTTCCCCAAAATATTTCACCAACTCCGATATCAATGGCAAATCTATTATATGAAATGGATTGTCTAACTCGAACTCTAATTGAAAGTTAGACCAATAATCCCTATAAATCTCTACAAAAATTTCTTCCATCCTATATAATTTCATGAAGTAGGGTTTCGCCGTTTCCCAAATAGTTGTTCCACCGTTTCATATTTTGAGTGCAATTATAATTTGAAGCTGCTCTTGCAAAATGGCGATGATGACAACGAAAATCCATAAGTCAAGTAAGTATTGTTCTTCTCATCAATTTTTTTTAAATAGCGCCGAATTGACAAATAAATTGTCGATGGTAGTTTGTAATTTGGGTAGACACTTAAGCAATACGAAACTACGAACTACCCAACGTGATAATTCTCAATAAGGGATTGGTCACTTGAATCTTAAATTACGAATGATCCAGTTTGAAAATTCCCAACTATGAATTTGTAGATTATAGACTTTCCATTTCTTAAAATTTTCAGTTGGCTGTTGTAAGTTGGTCGACTGCTTCTGTAATCTGATTAGTTTCGAATTATGCACTTTACTAGTTTCCAAGTAGTTTTTAATAGAGTAGTTTAGAACCATCAGACCATTTCTATAAATCTTCACCCACTATGTTACTATCCTTAGTCACACCATTGTAGTTTTGAATAATTATACGAAGTAGTTCTGAATATTTTGTCAATGTATACTTTGCTTTGTCAAATACTTTGTAATTATTCGACTATAGTTTGTTGTTGTAAGTTGGTTAGTTTCAAATGATACCAATGCAGTTTCGAATTATGCTATGTTAAAAAGGTAGTTTCGAATTATGCATTGTAGTTTCGAGTTATGCTTTGGGGAAATAGTTTGTAATTATTTAGTAGACTGCTGTTGTAAGTTGGTTGACTACTGTTGTAATTTGATTAGTTTCGAATTATGCACTTTACTAGTTTCCAAGTAGTTTTTAATAGAGTAGTTTGGAACCATCAGACCATTTCTATAATTGTTCACCCACTATGTTTACCATCCTCAGTCACACCATTGTAGTTTCGAATTATTATACGAAGTAGTTCTGAATATTTTTGTCAATGTATACTTTGCTTTGTCAAAATAATTTATAATTATTCGACTATGTCGCGAGTTTAGTTTAGAATTGATGGTATGACCTTTGCCTTTTGTCCATATTCTAGGTAGGGATTATCGATCCAAACTAATTATTAACAACCAGAGTTATTTTTCTTAAATCGGCAAACAATTTCAATGTATTTTTGAATTATGCATTGAAGTTTTGAATTATGCACTGTAGTTTTGAATTATGCTTTGGGAAAATAGTTTATAATTATTTGGTAGAATGCTGTTGTAAGTTGGTTAGTTTCAAATTATACCAATGCAACTTCGAATTATTCTATGTGAAAAGGTAGTTTCGAATTATGCACTGTAGTTTCGAATTATACTTTGGTAAAATAGTTTATAATTATTTGGTAGAGTGCTATTGTAATTTGGTTAATTTAGTTATAATAACTGGTTCAATTTATTTATTATAACAAATTTCAAGCTGGTTCGATTTAGTTTGGGAGATCCCAAACTTACAATAGCAGACTTGATCCCAATAGCAGGCTAAAGATCTGCCGAAGCTTGATCGTCGTCTGGATTTACGATTTTGGGGATCCTTTTTTCTTATTTCAACAACTTAACCAGTGTGTTATCTGCTCCGGAAAATTCGATCATTTTCCCTCCATTTTGTCGGATTAGATTTTCAAGTTATTAAAAGTTTTGTGTCAAGGATAAGTGTTGTTGCTATTGTTGTTTATATGTTAATTGATGTTACTGGTTAGCCATTAGTATGGTCCCCTCCATTACGTAGTTTAGGATCAAGTCTTTCATGTAGGTAGATCTTTAGCCCGTATGTAGTTTGGGATCAAGTCTTTCATGCATAATAACTAAATCAAACCAATTTGAAATTTGTATGCATTACATTGTTACATGTAGTTTAGTATGAATATTTAAAAGATTGAGTTCCTGTAGAATGAAATTTGATTTAATATGTCGTATATGGTCATATCTTTGTAGTATGAAATTTGATTATCTAACATGTGTGGCTTACAATCTCGTTCTCCTACTAGACACATCTTGTTGAAATTCTACAGGCCCGATCGTGTGATCTTTGAATGTGTGTTCATGAAGCATGAGGTGCAGAAGATGATACTTTGTCATTTTGTTTGGTGATTTTATAAATGGACTTATTTTTTAGCTCAGAGTAATTCCATAATACTTTGTTAATTCCATATTACATGTTAATTTATGGTTCTATTTTCTTTGTTATTCCATAATACTTTGTTAATTCCATATTACATGTTAATTTATGATTCTATTTTCTTGGTTTGAAATTGTTGGTAACTTTATTCGCGGCAGTTTTCTTATTTTCCTTTTGTTGTTATTTGCCTTTTTTGGGCTCAAAATATTAGGAAATTATATTTGGTTTTTATTTTGTTTCCTAGATAGAGTTAACTTGTTTATCAAGGTTGGGATGCTTGTCTATTTAAGAGGAGAAACGACCTTGTAATAAATACGCCTTTCACGACGTAGCTAATTCGACTATCACGCAAGAGAACAGAAGTTGAAGAAAGTCTTGAAGCCGTAATTCATGACTCGTACATCTTTGAAGTTGCGTAACCAATGGAGAAGATCATCATAGTGTGGCTGCAAGTATTTAATATCAAGTGTTGATGCTAATGTTTTCATATATTATTTTATGATTTTGTATTTTATCTTAAACGAATTAAAGTAATATAGTTTTCGGTTATTTAGTGTCAATTCTGGTGTTATTAACACCAGACTTAACATCTATTTACTGATACTTATTTAATAACCATAGACTTATAAATTAACAAAAATAACCTCATACTACTTTTTAACTCCAAACTACATGTCAATATATGGGACTTGTTTGGTTTAGATTAATTCCAAATTAATTTGTTAGTAGATGGACCTATCTTCTAGTTTAGACTAATCCCATTTTACTTGAGAATTTGTAGAAATTGGTCACCACACGCTGGTGTATGTAATGCATAGTCACTCACAATATTCCCATTTTACTTGGTGCAAATACATACTCAATTACAATTTAGGAAAAAAGAAAAGAAAACACTTAAGCAGTTGATTAAAAACTAAATCAATCCCAATTATTATAAATTGGATGATAATGTTAATACCAAAATACCATAGTAAACCCTTCCTATACAACCCCACATACTGCACTAACTTAGTATATATATTTTCCTGTTCTAAAACCTGAACTTAGAATAACTCAAATTGAAGTAACGCAAAATATGGGTAATTATATGATGCAGACAATATCCTACTTCGAAATAATATATATGCTGCAGACATTATCCTACTTCAAAATACTGAGCTACTCTGTAATCCAAATTACAGAGATCTTCACCTTTATCTTGGACCACATGGAGATCTTCATCTGCGCATTCTCCAGCTGCCATTGGATGTCGCTGGAGATTTTGCATTCGCCAGCTAAAGTTGTAAACCCACATTGGAGAATCTGCAACTACTTTTTTACACAAAGGCCACCACGTCGGAGTTTGCCTGGACGTCGGAGTTTGTCAGAGTTCACCTGGACCTTCTCAAACTAGGCAAGACGAGGATCAACGGGGAAGAGATGACCAGCTGGACGTCAGAGTTTGCCTGGATTCAGTGTGCTGGATGTCGGAGCTCACCAGAGAATCTGCAGCTGCCCCCAGAGTTCGCAAGGCTGCCTTTGGACGTCGGAGCTCTACTTGACTTAGTGAGTTGAACGAGCTAGACTCATTGGGCTCACCAGCAATTTTTTTTAAAAATTTATATTAAACAACAGTGGTTCCAGACAACCGACGTTAATGAGTTGGATTTAATGGCGGTTGTAGAATCACCGTAAAAGGTTCCTGCTTTCTACGTCGGTTCGGAAATCGCCGCAAATTCCCTAAAATAACCGTCGTTGTATGCAATTTTTGCAGTAGTGTTAATTCGACAAAGTAATATATATGGTGCCGACATTATTTTACTTCGAAATACTGAACTACTCTAAAATCCAAACTACTCTGTCAAGTTTCTCATTTAATTATAAACTCCTCTGAAATAACAATACCAGGGGTTTGTGTTGATTGTAAACTATTACGAACTATGAAACTGTAATACTAAACTACTCTATATGAATTGGTAATCTGATAATAAAATAGTTGGGCAAGAAATTTCCAAAAATTTGCTTTGAAATTACGAACTAATCTCAAACCCCCTTCCTGTTAAGTGCTAACTACTCTGCCATATTACACATCCATAAGAGGGGTTTACCAAGTGAATTGTAAACTACATAGAAATATTAAACTGCAATAGGAAACTACTTTTTGTGTTAATTGTCACTCGTTCGTCGTCTTTACGCATCAACAATTTGAATTTCAGGGTGATTAGCCCCGCAGTCCTTATTCGAGTGGGTTGTCTCCTCCATCCTTCACCGGTGACTTTACAAGGTGTTGTTGTGATGGGGCTTGCAAATCGGGAAGAAGCAGATCAATGACAATGTTTTTTGATTTTTGCTTTCGATTATCACAAAAAGAAATAATGGGGGAAGAAGACGGAGGGCAGGACATTCGTTTTTTTGATTTCTTCCTTTAATATGGCAATGGTTCTGATTGCGTGTGAGTCACACTATATAATCATGCAGAAACGATCCATGTAATCTACTTTCCATCGGGGTGGCTTGCATGCATGTCCAATTTATTAGGGCAAATTTGTTAGTCTAATTTAATTTTATGATTTTATGGTATGTATTTGTCTTAGATGAGAATAAAAAGATTCGTAGGATTTTATGAGATTTGAGTTTTATGATATATAACTAAATGAAAATTTTCCCTAAAAAGAATCCCACGTAACCATTAAACAATCAAGTTAACAAAATAATAGGTCATTTCACACTCTAATTGATACGGACCAAAATGTCCATATGTGATATTATGTGACATGTATGAGTATTTATGGTAAGCGACCTCATTTCCTGGAGAGGGTGTGTCTCTGGGAGGTGAGCGAGCGAGCTTGATATTGTCTTTGAGAAGTGAGCGAGCTGGTTTTGTAGAGTAGCGACCTGTAGTATGAGGATGAGTTCTCATATAGGGTCGCGACCTCTTATGTTCTGTGTTGGGAGATAAGAGCTTGTTTATGGGCTTAATGTGAACGGGTTTTATGGGCCTTGTGGGCTGTATGACTGATTAACATGTATTTGTTGTTATTTTTATTAGTATTTTAGTTTCTTTCTATTAGTGTTTTTGGTATAAATTGGACCATTTAAGCTTAATTTCGTATATTTAGACTTCCAACTTATTTTACCGCTTTTTGGTCTAAATTGATGAAAAATAAGTGATTATTTGATGTTTTTCACTTTATATCTAAGTAAACGGAAGATTTCAGCGCATTAAAGATGAATTATGATGATCGAGATTCAAAGATCGAGCTTTCCGGTGAAGAAGTAGCAAGAATTGAAGCTGACAGACTTTCTAGAAGGGTTATTCTGACGGAACCGATGTCGATTGAGGCTAACGGTTACACTCCAACCGTTAGCTGTTACCGCTAACCTTAACGGTTACTGAGTACTGATACTAACGGTTAGAATGCTGAATTCAGAGCTAACGGTAACTTTCCAGAACGGTTCCCTTACAACCGTTGTCGTCATCCAGAAATGCAAAAAAAAAATATACACCTAACGGTTGCACCAACCGTTAGCAACACCGTTAGCGGGCCCAGGAAGCCCAGAAACAGATTTTTCGGCCCAGTTCGCAGAAAAAATTCTTTAAATACCCTCTTTAATCCGAATTTTCGATGATCTAGGTCTGTGTGTGCGTGTGCTAACCCTAAATACGGAGAGTAATCCAGGGTTTTGGAGACGGAGAAAAACAACAAGACACGACGACCGAGGAGCGACGAAGAATCGACGACGACAAGTTCTCGAGCCCGTTTGATGCAGTTCATCCGTTTTCGTCCGTTTCGCAGCGTTTCTCTTCGGAATAGTCGAAGAACATTCAGTTTCCAGTAGCTATAGCAAGTAATCTGAACCTTTTAATTAGTTTTCTTAGTTTCGATAATTAGTTTTCAAGTTCAAATAATAGTTAGTTTATGTTCGTGTTTCGTTTGAATTCGTTGAACGTTTTTAGATATTAATCTAAGTTTATTTTCAGTTTTTCATGCTTATTATTGGATGTTTGATGCTCTACTTGGTTGAAATTCATTCATGCATTGAATATTCATAGTTTTCATAGTAACAGTTAACAACAACCCTTAGTAGCAACCCTTAGTGTTAGCCGTTACAGCAACCCTTTGCGTTAACCGTTACAGCAACCCTTAGCGTTAACCGTTACTGCAACCCTTAGCAGCAACCTTTAGCAGTTTTTAGTTGATTTAAATTCGTATGTTAATCGAATTCGTTTATTGCATGCCGTTTGGTACTTTTAGCTTTGATTTACTTTTTGAAAATTATTTCTTAGACCCTTTTAATTATTAATTAGTTAATTAGTTAGTTAATTAATATAGGTTTAGTTAATTTAATTTAGTTATAGTTTAATTTTTAGTTAGTTAATTAGTTTAAATAATTTAGTTAATTTAGTTGATAATCTAGTTCAAGATAATTAGTTTAATTAGATTTAGCCTTAATATAGCTTAGTTCATAATGTTCAATTCAAATTCTTCAAAACCCCCCCAAATTGTATGTATAATTTATTTGCTTGAGAATTGAAGAGAAATATCCGATAAGACCGAACAGTTGTCCTCGAGAGAATCGACTCGAGTCAAACTCACCATCCTACAAGTTCCTCGTACTCTTGCGAGCAAACTTACATGCTTTATTAAATATTTTAAAAAGGGATGCGTAAAAGTTTGGTTCAAAATTTTGGCGCCATTGCCGGGGACAACGAGTAGGAATTAAGGGTATTTTTCTTTTTTACTTTCTTTATTATTATTTTCTTTTTATTTTTGCACTTGGTTTTGGGATTTCTGCCATTTGGTACGTTGATGTGTTGTTAAGTCTATGCAAGGTAGACGATCGTTTCGACACGATCTTGCACCATTTATTGACAACATCCATTGTTCAAATCTACCGAGACCAAGACACACTTTTTCTGAGAACGTTTCTTCTACACCAACCGACTTTGTTTGCGACCAAGTTCCCAACACGATGTTAGGAGCACAGTCGATTCGAAGCAGTGATTCCCCACCAAGATCACCTCCACGCCCAATTCAAAATGGGTATGGGAGTGAACCAATCGTTTTGCAAGGACAACCACTTCCACGAGCTTTTTGGGCTAATTATCAGCAAAACGGGGAGAATGTGAGACAAAATGCGAGACAAAACGAAGGAATCAACCAGCAGCACAACGTGATCAATCACCAACCCAACATGGCGAATATGAGGCACAACGAAGAGATGAACAACAATTCTATTCGCCAACACAACATCAAGAATGCGGCGTTTAGGAATGGAGAATTTCTGCAGCATAACGTGTATGCTAACACCAAAGGCACGTGAACGAGTGGTTGGCAAATCAAGATCATGGTTACGAACAAAATAATTTTTGGAGGAGATATGAGCACGAGAATAATTACGCTTACGAAAGAGCTAATGATTGAGAACCAAGGGGAGATCGTGCACCAAGATAGCGCGATTTATCACGTCCCAAGGTTGTACATTTTAGGTCCACTATTGTTCTTGGACCTACCGCAAGGGCAGTAGAAATCAAACCGCATCAACTTAACCTACTCCCGACTTTTCACGGAAATGCCCATGAGGACCCCTTGGCGTTTTTAAACTACTTTGTTGATGAAGTTGGCCRATTYGTAGTACATGGCCTTMACCAAGAAGAGGTGCAAATGATTTRTTTCYCGTACAGCATGAAGGAMAAGGCAAAGTYATGGCTACTATCCCTAGAGCCTGGTTCGCTGACTGACTGGGATATGATCAGCGAGAAATTCTTAAATCAATACTATTCGGCCCAAACTACGGGACATCTTCGGAGGCAAATTGCTACCTTTGAACAGTTGGATGGAGAACTTTTTCATGAAACGTGGTAGCGTTACAAGACGCTTTTGCAAGCTTGCCCCCACCACAACTATTCTCCGGAGATGACTAACCAGTTTTTCTTCGATGGATTATTGGACAACGGGAAACGAGAGGTAGAGATAGCAGCAGGAGGAGATTTCAGAGACTTGACAGCGACCGAGGCGAGACGGGTGTTGGAGAAGCAAAGCGAGAAATCTCAACAAACCAACTCTCGGCCTCGTAAAATGAAGGTCAATGAGATTTCCATTCCCGATCCTGACTTAGATGAATGCAAGTTAGTCAAGGCGAAATGTGAGGAGATATTTGATGAGAAGCAGCTTGGAAAGCCGAGCAGGCGAGGAAGGTCGCTGCACAGAAGATGAATGTAACTTGTAACCAATGTGGATCCCCCCAGCATTCAGCGGACGTGTGTCCAAACAACATTGAGCAGCATGAGGATGTTAACGCGATCCAAAATTATTCGAATCAAAAGAAGTACACGCCACAACATGATAATCCTCTCTTCAAGTGGGGCCCAGGAAGTCCGAATTATATGCCACCTGACCCACAATATCCTCCACCACAATATGCTCAAGCACCACTGCCACCTCCACAAATTAATACGCAAGGGCAGGTGCCTACAATATTTCAGTCAACGGATCAACTATTGGTTTGGCAGCAGAATCAAGTGGCCGAGACTCTTAAAAATCGAGATGGACTCGCTGAGGTTAAAAATGAAATCAATGACATGAAGAGGGCTATATTTGAGAATACAGCTGGGCAGAGGAAACTTGAAGTAGCAATAGGCCAAATATCAACTCACTTAGCCAAACTCTCGGACGAAAGAGGTAAACTTCCAAGCCAAGCAGAACAGGCATCGGCAGTTCATGTCCTTCGCAGTGGGAAGAAGGTCGACAATGGCATAGTGGACCAGGATGAGGAAATTGTCTCTACACCAGTAGACAAGCTACATAAATCCACTAATAGATATGTTCTTGGATCCATTCAAGCGATGATTCCGAACAACACCCTTGGCAAAGACGAGCCATCACTGCCGAAGCAATCAACGACGAAAATTGAAGATGTTGTTCCTTTTCTGAGCCGGTTGCGTCCAGCAAAAGAGAACAAGAGGTTCATGGAACTATACAACCTCTTGAAGAATGTTAATATCAACCTATCACTCTTGGAGGTAATCAAGACAATGCCTGCCTATGTTAAATTTTTCAAGGAACTTGCTTCGAAAGAGAGACGCTTAGTGATGGATCAATACGTAACATTGCCTAAGGAAGTTAGCGCAATTTTTAAGAAGCCATTGCCACCCAAGGAACGTGATCTTGGAAGTTTCTGTATCACCATTTCGTTGGCTAATGGATAAAAAGCTGTGGGAATGTTAGATCTCGGAGCAGGAATTAATCTTAGGCCATATTCACTTTATCAAGCATTTGATCTTGGACCACTAAAGCCGACAACCATGCGCCTACAATTGGCCGATCGCTCAACCCGACGACCCTTAGGAATAGTTGAGGATGTCTTAGTACAAGTTGGAGAGCTCATAATTCCGGTTGATTTTGTGGTTATGGACATTAGCGAAGTATCAACTGAGAGCAAGGAGCATACCATTTTATTGGGGCGCCCGTTTATGTCTACCTCCCATACGCTAATTGATGTTCACAAAGGGAGGATGACCATGACCGTTTTGGGCGAGCAAGTGACGTTTTCTCTTAAGGATATTCAAAATACTCCTTCCCCTGCCATGATAGATGACTGTTCGTTTGTTGATCCCGTTACATCATGCATTCACGAGCTTATGGGAGTCGTGGTTGTAAACGAATTAGACGACAGGGACGACGCCGAATTTTGGGGGGAGGAGGAGGATACTCAAAAGGATGACTTCGATGAGGAGGTTGATGAGTTTGACGACGAGAAGCGTTTGAGTGGAGAAGATTTGATCGAGTTATTATGTATCGACATGAGCGATACTATCGAAGAATTCCAGGATGAATTAGATGTGGATTTGAAGCCACCGATGAATCATTCTATGTATGATTTCCTTGACCCTAACGAAAGTTTCATAGATGTGAAGAAAAAGGGCGATGCATATCTCAACGATTGGACGAGAAATAAGAAGAAATCAAACGGGGTTCGCTCAAAGGAAGTAAAAAACTTACAGTATGAGATTGGGAAATTAGTACTGTATAATCACGAACGTAAATATGACCCAACTGATTTTAGAGCTGCATGGAGCAGACCATTCTCGATAAAAGAGTTGGACGAGTATGGCGTAGCCACGTTGTATGATGAGGTTGGAAATTCATCCTTTCAAGTTCACAAGCATAGGTTGAAGCCTTATTATGATAAACGGAAGATGACTCGTGCTAACAAGTCGGTGGAGTTTGGAGATCCACCGTACGGTTGGAATTAAACGAACATGCGTCGAGCATATGACGTTAAATGTTGCGCTTCTTGGGAGGCAATCCAAGCGTTCGTTAGTTTTCATTTTCTTTAATTTTCTTTTGACTTTTATTTATCTTTATATTATGTCAATTGCCGTGGTACGTTTATGTGTGTGTTGATGTGCAGAAAATACGATGAAATCGCTTATTATGGACAACTAACGGTTATATAGCATTAACTCGCTACCGCAAGGCCTTACCGCTAGTTCCACTCGAGGCGTTAACGATGACGATCAGCCGCTGAACCTACCACTAGCCGCAACAACCAGGGATAACAATGAGCTTACCGCTAGGCAACTTACCGCTACATGTTACCGCTAGTAGCATCTGCCGTCTAATTTTTTACGAATTTCATTTCCGTCGATCGAGGTCGCAATCCGACCCATGATAGCCACAATCCGGCTGTTTCAAATTCTGAACGATGTGCCACCGGGCACTTGCGCGACACAATTGATTACAATCATCTCTTTTACTTTTCGTTTTCTTTTACGTAAAAAAAAAATTGAAATATTCAAAATTCCAAAAATATTAGTTAGTTTGCTTTTATTATTTGTTTTGTTTTTGTAGGTTTTTCTTTCAAGACAATCCAATCATGAGTTCAAGACGAGGAATTATTGCACGAGTACTTTTGGAGAAGCTCAACTATC
>BMAC01000222.1:1172678-1188904 GCA_014905375.1 Phtheirospermum japonicum | reverse complement strand
TCTCCCGTAGTGAAAGTTGTTGTTTTGTATAGTGGGGCGACGCTTTTGTTTAGGTTCGGTGAGCTGGGGAGAGGGTAACTCTTGTTCGGAGGGCACTCTCCCGTAGTGAAAGTTGTTGTTTTTGGTATAGTGGGCCGACACTTTGTTTAGGTCGGCGAGGTGGGGAGAGGGTAACTCTTGTTCGGAGGGCACCTCTCCCGTAGTGAAAGTTGTTGTTTTATAAGAAGATAGTGATGAGAGGTTGTTTGAGGTCGCAGTGAGGAAAGTTTGTGTTGTTAGCAGGAGAAGGTAACTCTTGTTTGGAGGGCACTTCTCCGTAGGAGGTTTATGTTATGAAAATTGGATCATTTGGTAATCTATATCCTATATTAAAGGAGAGGTCCTGGAGAGAGAAAAAAATGCCACGTAGGATTTTTTTTTTTTTTTTTTTTTTAGTTTTGTAAGAATTTTCTTAACATAATTATGATAGATACCTTATTTAACTAATTATGATTTGGTTCCTTTTTTTAATTTAAAAGCCACCTAAGATTAGTTTCCTCTTTTAATTATGTAGAAATCTTCTTAACATAATTAGGATAGATATTATAATTAACATTAAAAATAATAAGAATTAATATTATATATATATATATATATATATATAATCACTTATATTTTCTTTTTAGCTTTTTTTTAACATTTTTTTTGTTATTTTTATCATTCAGTCGAACAATATCAAATCAAATTTGTCACTTTTCCTCATAAATAATTTGATCACTCTATTTAATTAAATTATACAAAAATTCACAATATAATATAATTTGATATTACTTTTATTGGCTATCAACATGTTGTTTATAAAATATTATTACGATTCAACACTTTATTATTTGAATTGATCTCATAAAATAATGTATTTTGTTATTATCTCAAAAATCACGTAAACAATACAAGTGCAAACCCAACACTAAGTGGAATGAACATTATGACATCAACTATAATATATTTGGAAAAAGATCAACTAATTTCAAAACAAAAAAGGGAAGGCCATCTGAATGCAAATGACTAAACACAATAATTTTGAAAGCATTCATGTCATACTTAATATCATTTGAAGTTCAAAATTGAATTTATTCTTTTTGGTGCGTTTATATTTTACATATAATCGCTTCAACATCATTGTAATATTTATATTTTATTAATACTTATACTATTATTTGCTCATTGTGCGGAGGAAAAAAAAATATCTTCACATGAGATTTAGCAGACCTGCAATCCATACTGGACATTGAAAACAATATATAAAACAATGTAAGACAGAAAAATAAATCGCGTAGTTTTTTTAATTATATAGAGGTTTACTGAATATAATTGGAATAAATGCCCTAATTAATATTATAAATAACAAGATCATTTCTATATATATACATATACACCACACCACACACACACACACACACACACACACACACCACACACACACTATATATATATATATATATATATATATATATATATATATAATACTTTTATGTTATTTGGTTTTTTATTGTGAGATTTTTGTTATTTTTTTTATTTGTGAGTCAATAATATCAATTTTTAATTTTTCTCAAAAGTAATTTGACCACTTTTTAAAATTATATAAAAATAACAACATAATTCAACATTTATTTTATTGGCTATCAAATATTATTACGATTCAATACTTTTTTATTTGAGTTGATCTCATAAATAATGTTTAATATTAATGATGATTTATCTTTTTTAATTATGTAGAAGTTTCTTAACATAAATAGGATGAATACCCTAATTAATATTAAAAACAATTAATAAGATCATTAATATATATATATATAATATATATATATATTATATATATATATATATATATATATATATGTGTGTGTGTGTGGTGTGTGGTGTGTGTGTGTGTGTGTTATTTTCTTTTTAATTGTGAGCCCAACAATATCAAATTCGTCACTTTTTCTCAAAAATAATTTTACCACTTTTTTAATTAAAATATGCAAAATTGCACAATGAAATACAATGCAGTATTTGTTTTATTGGCTATCATCATGTTATTTATCAAATACTACTACGATTCAATACTTTTGATTTGAATTGTTTTAAAATAATGTATTTTGTTACTATTTCAGTAATCATGCAAAACAATACAAGTGCAAAACCAGCATCGAGTGGAATGAACAATGTGGCATTCACTATAATAGATTCGTAAAAAGATCAACTAATTATTTGTTAGTTGTTGGTGATATTGATCCACAAAGTGGTAGCAAGAGAATTGGCAGTAGAAAAGAGATCTGATAATTTGAAACGTATCAACGAGTTGCATCCTTCGTACGTTGCTCTACACTATCCATTACTATTTTCCATGTGGTGAAGACAACCAAAGGGAAGATATATCTTTTTCTGAACCTCGAAAACCTAAAGGCAAGTGTAAACAATATGTGAGCCAGATGGAGCTCTTTTCTCACCGATTGCATGAAAGAGACACGGAGGTACTCACTATTCTATATAGTCGACGACTCCACAACAAGTTTATAATTGATGCATATACGATTATTAAATCTTCAAAATTGTGGTACGTCAGAATTCATCAAAAGAAATATGAGGTGAGAAGTACAGTGGGATTGTTGATGTAGTGTTACGAGGTGAAACAGATGGCTCAAGTGTTGGTACTCATGTTGTCTTGCCCGCGACATTTACTAGCGGTTCTTCAGAGGGTCGTTTCCCATAATTTTTATCTATTACTGAATTGTGTAGCTCATTTAAATGTTAAGTAGTGTAACCAATTTAGATCTATCAAGTATTTATTCAAATATGTCAATAAATGTAACTATAGGTTCACTATAACATTCTATTAGAACAAATGTGGGGATGTAGAGGATAAAAAGATTGATGAGATCAACATGTATTATGATTATCATTACATTTCTCAATGGGAAGCGGCGTGAAGAATATTAGTTTATGAAATTTAGTATAAAACTCCACCTATCATGTGTTTAAGTTTTCATCTTCCAGAAGAGTATAAGTATTGTATAATCATTATGATCAGTGAACACAATAAAACGTAATTCGAGTCAAGTAAGAAAATTTTGGAAGTACGGAGTTGCCTTATGTTGAGTTTCCTAATAACTTTTTTTAGTACTAAAAAAAATAAAAGAATGCACACCTAGGATGCTAGATTTGTTTTCATTAATACGAATTTACTATATTCCGGCACAATTGATAAAGTCATGGTTGCAGTATATTTAACCAAGGGTGGTGTATTTCTCATCTATAGATATGGATAACGCTTTCTACAACTGTTAAATCTAAAGTGAAATTGTTCTTAATGTAATATCTAACGACATAACTTCTCTTCTTGTTTTAAAAGGAAGAACTGGACATTCCAGATTTAAGGTTACTTTTAATATTCACCAAGATTTTGATCATTACTGATACTCCACTTGCAAAGTCTTCGCATTTATGGACTCATTACATAGTTTCGAAGTAGACCGAGAATGTGGTGCTGCAAAGTCATAATTCAGATCCCAATTGTCAAGTTAAAGAAAATTTTCAACTCGATAAATAGTATATGAGATGTAATAGTTGGAGGACCAAATGATGGAATTCTTCAAATTGAAATCCAGATTATCTATTATTGAATGATGATGTTGACCATATTCCGTCAATTGTGGTGAGCACATATCCACAATTTGGAAAAACTACTGAATGCTTCACTTATTTGGAGGATCGTGCTATTCTTTCCCCAACACTTGATGTCATCGATTTGATTAATAAATATATGATCATAAAATGATGGAGAATATAAAGTATATCTTAGGTCTGATAATACATACAAATTCGATTCAAACATTGACATATTGTAGTTGTCCACTCATCAGAGTTTCAAAATACCAATAAATATTATGGATTCCCGAACTATGAGCTAAAACTAAAAACTAGAATTTCACTCACGTTGTTGAAAAATACCGATCATTCCCTTGTGTTTTGTAATATTGGTTGTTGACTTGACGATCATACTGTATAGGCTAATATTTATCAAGGAAGCAATGCAGGTGGATTGTTGTTAATCCCTAGAACGACTATCACACCATCCAATTCGAGGTTGCCTTTTAAGTCCCAATGATGAAAAATTCCTCTGATTGTGTCATATGCTATGATGATCAATAAAATTCAAGTACAATCTCTCTCTCTCTCTCTCTCTCTCACACGTTGGACTTTTCCTTAAGAAGTCAGTTTTCAATCATGGTCAGTTATACGCTGCTATATCAAGGGTGACCAATCGTAAGGGTTTAAAAATATTGATCGACGATGATGAGAATAAACATAGTAACAAAACTATAAATGTTGTGTATAAGGAAATTTTTCATAATTTGTAAAGTACATTTTGTATAATAAAAATCCTTTTATGAATCAAGTTATATATTTTGAATACTATTCAATCTTTAATTAATATTTAGATGATTTATATATAGGGAGTGGTTATGGTAAAACCATCTCTGGTGTGAGAACCAGTGATGGTTCTTATCGAAATACACACACACACAAACACAGATATATATAACTTAAGTATACATATATACAATTACTTATTTAAATATTTTAATACATTTAAAATAATTATTTTTATTTTAGATAAAATAAAATAAAAAATTATTTTGCAACGCACGGGTATAATACTAGTAAATATAGTTTCGGCGAGCTATGTGGATGGTTTTTTATGGTTGATTGGTTATGAATGTCTTTACCTGTGCTTGGTTCATATATCTTTGCTCTTTGTTGTTTAGTGGGTGATTGTTTTATGTGAACTAATGTGTTAATTGGATTGCTTATAAGTTGGGGTTATGAATATTTGAGTGCTCTTAGGTCCCGCGATCTTATGGGATGATGTATGATTGGTTGAGGTATATAATGTTTAAGAGTTTTTATTGCGTGCATAGTTTATGCCTTTTACAGTGTGTGATTGAAAGTGTTAGGAATAACGAGCTATATAGATAGTGGATAAAGATAAAAGTGTTTGCATGGATAATAAGTTGTTTACACAGGTTAAGAATGAATAAGTTGTTCAAACAGTTTTATCAGAAGAAGGAGGAGTTGGGTGTTCAGTGGTTGTGGAACTTGGCTCGAGTGGAGGAACTAGGTCATCCAAAGGCACCTTCAGCTCAGCGGATAGGTTGGCAGACAAGATTGCTCGGCTCTGGCACGATAGCCACCACTTCGTGTTAATTGGATGTGTCCAATCACCTTTGAAGCTGCTGAAGGGGGTAAGCTTATTTATGAGGGTTGTGATGTCAGGATTATAGGTAACGTTTAGTGCTGTGATCTGTTCTTTCATCAACACCTCCTGAGCGCCAGCTGCCATTGTGCCAAAGTAGATGGAGGATTTCTCATATGCCTCCACTATCTCCTCCATGTAGGTGTTGATGAACTTGCGGCCTGCTCCACTAGTAAGAAAGGTCCGCCGACCTTCAACCATGACCTACTCATGAGCCACCTAATTTTGTTCTTGGAGCTTTTGAACCTGGAGTTGGAGCTCTTCAGCCTGCTTTTGTTGTTGTCTTTGAGCTCTCCAGTCTTCTTCTGTGCATCCTTGAGCTCGTTGCTGGTACAAACCGCCTCATCCTTTAGGCTGTTCACTTGGCCCTTCAATATCTGTATTTCCTCCTCGCGAGCTTTCAGTAGCTTGAGTACTCCATCCAGTTCTCCCTGTGTCAGCGATAGTTGTCGTTTTTGTTGTTCGGTCTGTGCAGTTAGCTCGTCGCATGTTTTCTGGAGCTCGCTTTCTGCTGAACGAGCTGCTAACTCTTCAGAGAGCTTGGAGAACAGAGGACTCGGTTTCAATCAGGGTGTTTCATGAGTGTTTGCAAGTGTTAAGTATGAAGATTCTTTTGAAATATACCTATTTGATCGCACGCTCATTGAGAAGGGCATGGATGTCCTTGGCGTTGTCGCATTTTGCCATTCCCTTGCTTAGATTGGGCAGACTAACAGAGGCTGCAGCTTGGCCTTTACAAAGGCAACGACGCTTTTATTCCGGCGGGCTCGGATTCTTTGTTGTTGTGTTCTCTGGTATAGGTTGGAGAGGTCGTTTTCCTTTGATTTTGGCAGATCTCCTTATCAGTTTGACCTCCTCCTCGTCATCAGCCTCTGTCCCGAAAGCCTGCTGTAGTGCCTCGTCTACGTTGATTGGAGGGGGTACAGGATGAGTTGCGGGTTGGGGAGCAGATTGTTTCTTGGTTCCCTCGGAGCGAGCTGCAGCACAGTTGTTGATGAAGGCAACTGCAATGGATAGAGATAATGTTATTACTCAGTTTTTTAATAGTACAGAATATGGTGTGATTGTGAGACCTGAAAAACTTACCGAACTCGGACTCAGTGAGGGAAAGATCTGGTTCGACCGGGCGAGAATCAATGCCCACATATCGGAAGACATCAGATCGACTGGTGAGATGCACTACGTCGAAAGGGCGTTTGCTCCACTCCGCGAGCTGATCAGAGTATTTTTTGTACAGAATGGGGAGATGTTTGGAATTGGGTTGTTTGTGTTGTTTAGGGGTATGGTATTGTAGCTCGGTTATAAAGGGCCAGTTTTCTGTATTGTGAATAAAGAAGAAGTTCTTTTTCCACTCGGGGACTTTGTTGGAAGGGTTTATTAAAAATCGAGCTAGACTCGAGCGAGAGGAAAGGTAAAAAGAGTTATGTTGGTATTTTATTTGAAAACAAAAGTGAAAAAAACCTGAGTCAGGTTGGGTGTTGTAGTATTTGCATAATATGAGGTATCCTGCCAGGAATTTCATGGAGTTAGGGGTTAATTGCAGGGGAGAAATTTTGTACAAGTGGGAAATTTGAATGTAAAATGGATGGGCTGGAAATCTAAAACCTGCCACTAGTAATGTGTCAACAAGGGTGATATGGTTGGGGAGAGGTTTCATAGGGTCTGAGTGGAGGCTGTTAGGTAGGACCATCTTAGCGGTCTCTGGGAGGTTAAGGATCCGTTTGAGTTTCTCTAATTTCTTCGGGTTGGGGAGTAGCGAGTAGTTGACTTTAATTTCCTTGGTCGTAAGGGATGAGGAAGGTAGGTCGTCAGCAGTTAAAGAACGAGCTATGGTTACTGGGTTTTCTCTAAAGTGCTCGCAAGGGGTTAGTTTGTTGGGTTTTTGCAGGGGAATGCCTTCTGGAACATGTACAAGGGCTAGAGAGGAAAAGGGATCCTCGGGAATATTATCTATTAGAGCTTGGGCCTCGGCATGGGATCTGGTTTGGGTTTCTAGCTCCAACCAGCTGACATCACCCTTTGGCTCGTCGCGAAGGCCGGAGGAGGGTAGTGAGGGCTGTTCTTGTCTTCTCTCGATGATAAAGGGTTTTTTGGTGGGATTTGAATCAGGGGAAAGGATTGAGTTTGGGGAGTTGGGAGTAGAGGATGCTGGTTTTACCAATAATCAAAAATTACAGGGGAAGGGGAATAGCACAAATCACAACAATTCAGCAAATGCATTACATTTATAGAGAAATTAAATTGCTAAAAGGATGAACAATTTGGAGACTTACACGTTTTCGGAGTGCTGGAGGTCGGTAAAGAACGATGTACTATTGAAAAATCCTGAGCTTTTACTTGTCGTCAAGTTTTGTTGCAGAGCGAAAATGGCGATTTTGTGGTTGTGTTTTTTGCGAAAGTGGTGAGTGGGGGGAGTGAGAGAGCTTTTTGTGGGGCGGCGAGAAAGTTGAAGGTACATGTAGGAGCGGGAAAGATAGTAGGGTTTTTACGGAATGTTTTGGGCCTTTTGTTTTTAGGCCCACTGAGTTTATTATAATACGAGAAAACAGGGAAGCGGCACGTGTCCGACATAGTGGCAGGCTGCATTTAATGAAACTTAAATGGGAGTGGATGTGTGAAAGCAAGCGTGTTTTGACATTTTGGGTTACTCATGATTTCGTTTCTTGAAAAAATTGTTGAGTCTGAATATGATTTTAGGTCGGAGGATGACAGTTTTGTGGTTCCAGGTCGTCATGTGTACAGTTGGGGGCTTGGACTGGGGACTTACAGATCGTCCCTCGTGAGGTGATCAGGCCATCTTATAATAATGAGTGAGCTCAGCGAGTTGATATTTTGGAGGTCGGAGGTATACTCGATATTTTATAGTGGGATGATTGGTATTATAGCTCGGTTTGTCGAGGTGTGTGATCCTGAAGTATGGTAAGGTGGAATAGTGATTTATTTGTGTTTTTTATTATTGTTTTAATTGGTTGTGCTTGTTTGATTCTATTTTACATGTTCTACCTGATTTTGTACCTCAATCAACTAGAACATGGGGGACTAGCTGATACAGATCAAAATATCCATATGTGATATTATGTGACATGTATGAGTATTTGTGGTAAGCGACCTCATTTCCTGGAGAGGGTGTGCCTCTGGGAGGTGAGCGAGCTTGATATTGTCTTTGAGAAGTGAGCGAGCTGGTTTTGTAGAGTAGCGACCTGTAGTATGAGGATGGGTTCTCATATAGGGTCGCGACCTCTTATGTTCTGTGTTGGGAGATAAGAGCTTGTTTATGGGCTTAATGTGAACGGGCTTTTATGGGCCTGGTGGGCTGTATGCCCAGGCCTATTCTAGTAATTTAGTGAGAAGTTTATTATTTATGGGAACTTACTATATGGGAAGAATCTTAATATTGAGGCAGTGGCAGAGTCATAGTATTTATGAAATTGTGATGGAAGAAGGTAACCCTAGACGAGGGGATTCCTCTTATCTCTATAAAAGGAGGTGCTTACCTCTCATTATTTTTATCGTATGATATTACAATTGCATCTTGCCCAATTTTCCAGTAGAAGTGTTGAGTGTTTTGAACTTGCTTATTAACATAGGCATCGGAGGGCCTTGACGGGCCTGTCATCTGACCCGTCTGAGGCATTGTTTTGCAGGATCAGTTAGGTCGCTGGGAGGACCGTTGAGGACTTATCAGGTCGCTGTGACGCATTCGAAATCTACTTCGCTGATCTCTATTTTGACGTAAATATCCCGTGTATTTGGTAACCCAACTTTTTGGACTTATCACTAATTTAATTCATTAAACTAATCAAGCTTCCTCTACCAAAAAAACATTTTAATTCACATGTCAACTTAGAGTAAACAAAAATAATCAGTTGAAAAGAAACCACATATTAAATTGGTAATTAATTGGTCAATAACATTGATAAACGGGGAAATTGTCAAATAGTCATTTAGGTGGAAATTCATTTGTCAGTTAGTCCTACATTTAATTTTAAATTAAATAGTCCCTAATTTTCGTCAAATAATTCAAAATTATGATATGAATATACCACAATACCCTTATTATGAAAAAACTAATAAAAACAACAACAACAACAATCATAATAATTAGGGCAGCAGGTGGCTGCCGCCTACACCTGTTGCTGCCGGCTGCTACCATCAGACGACCAGAAAATTTTTAGACTGCCGAGATTTTTTTCCGCCCAAAAAACTTTTTACTGTATGTCTGAATTTCTTACTATATGTATGTGGAGTCAGTGTAGTGTTTTTTTGTTTTTCTTAGCCCAGACAATTTCTTCAAATATGTTCTTCAATTTCGTACTATGTGTCCAAATATTTCTTAATATATGTCAAAAAAATCTACTATATGTACAAAATATTTCCGGTCACCGATAACATTTCTTATTATATGTTAGAATTTCTTACTATATGTACACAAATTTCTTATTTTATGTCCAAAAATTCATAATTGATGACAAAATGTATTTTACTTGATTGCGAAAGTTTCTAAATTGATGTGCAAATGTTGTTATGTATTTCTTACTTATTATACACGTTTATTTTTCTCATAAAAAAATCTTGCTTATAGCAAATTATTATTATGTATTTCTTATTTAATACAACTATATATTACTTTATAGTTAATTTTAGAACTTTATGTTCGAAAATGTAAGAAAGTTTCTTACTTTATATCCTACGAAGTAAGAAAGTTTGTTATATTATGTTCGAAAAAGTAAGAAAAATTCTTATTTTATAGAGAAATTTCTTACTTTATTTCCTAAAAAAGATAAATCTTACTTTATGTTCAAAAAAGTAAGAAAAGTTACTACTTTACAGTGAAAATCTCTACTAAAATTTCTTTACTTTATGTTTGGTGGGCAAAAAAAAAAGAAAAAAAAAAAAAGCACCAAAAAAATTTTTGACAAAAAAGAAAAATAAAAAAAAATCGCCAGAAAATTTTCTGGCGGTGGTCACTGGAAAAATCTCCGGCGGCGGCCGGACAGTAGCAGGCGGCATCGGAGGGTGGGTTGACGGGATGGCCGTCAAGGGATGGAATGGAGTAGTGATGGTAGTGTTAGTTATTTTAATAGGGGTAACCTGAAAGTTGTATAAATTTATAGTTAATTATTTAATATTTTATATAATTAATTAGAATATCAAATAAAAATATATTTTTTCCATGTAATATTTAACAATTGAACTATAAAAGAGGTGGTCAATTTACGCCTCATCAATTAATATGGGGTATTGATTCAAATCCAAATTTCCATATTTGAATCTTGCTTATGCTAAAAAATATGGGCATATCGATGAGTTGGGTCGTATCCTTTTCCCATCTCATCACACTAATGAGTTTTTACATATAAAAAGTAATGGCATTTAAGCAACACTCATCAAGAATATGGGAAGAAAAACAATTTTTGTAATGGAAAAACATGTTATCATGATAAATACAAGTTCACGGTCTCGAGTCAGTGTTCCCTTACAATCACATAAATTATTTTATTTTATTTTTTGTTAAATATACATCATCATAAGTTGATTTTCCGTAAGACGATCGTAAAAATGCATGTTGATTTATATAGAAGAGGGTTAAGGAAGAATATATACCATCAAAATTGTAAGTCTCCTAATGCATAAATAATTTCCATTATGCGGGCATTAAGAGGTTAAAGCATCGTATTTTAATGTGACATTTTATCTTCCTTTTAACTAATAATTACTTTTTGTGGTAGATATTATTTATTGATAATATTGATAGTAGATATCAATGGAAGTTAGAGCTTCGTCTATTTGGCATCACTAAATCATCAAAATCACTTAATTAAAAAGGTATTGGGTAAACAGTAATATATTGTGATAATATGATAATATGAGGAATAATTGAACTAACAGATCTAACGCAATACGAAAGGTAAAGTTAACCGTCGAGGCGAGCGAACTCTTTCTTTAAGATTCTTATTACCCCATACTACGTGATCACGGTTTCATGGTAATGAATCTCCCAACATACAACGACGAACGGAGTTGGACGGAGCAGACAATCCAGTCAACCTGGCGAACGAGAATTGGGCAAACAACTGAGCAAACCCCTAACTGCAGGCAGGCTATATGATGCGTAAGACAGGTAGAATTATAATATGTATGTATAGGAAGTAGGATTCCTAATAGAAGTCAATCTCCTTATCTTACTTAGAAGCTTCCAAAAGAGGCCCAAACTAATTAAAACCCAAAAAATTAA
The DNA here is from genome assembly GCA_014905375.1 of Phtheirospermum japonicum. Taxonomy (NCBI): domain Eukaryota; kingdom Viridiplantae; phylum Streptophyta; class Magnoliopsida; order Lamiales; family Orobanchaceae; genus Phtheirospermum; species Phtheirospermum japonicum. The sequence goes on along the minus strand of BMAC01000222.1, from coordinate 1,177,391 downwards.
ATAGTTTGCGGTCCATCATCTCTAATAATTCGATGTCCATAAAATGATGAATAACATTCATATATCGGACATTTCCTCCACTTAGGAAATTTCTCACTCCCATTACCTTCCAAATGTCCAACCTTGGTCATTGACTTTTCGCTCATCCAAATACGGATTTGTGAAAGTAAATATACACAATAATCTACTCGAGATTAATAATTTGACGTTCGTTTACAAAATTAACGACCCGTTTACATTTGCAATATTTGGTCAAATCTACTCGAAACATAAATTAATAATTTGACGTTCGTTTACAAAATTAACGACCCATCTATATTTACAATATTTGGTCAAAACTACTACATATAATTTTACCAAATCAATTTCCCCAACAAAAGGTTTATCATGAAATGTCGATCTGAATACATATGTCTTAGTGATCATTGTTTTATCTCGATAAAGATGTATAAGTTAGTTTCATATTTTTTGAAATTACGATTTTAAATTTTTTTTTTCTTGCAAGTTTTCTTATTTGTTCAGATCTTTAGAATGTTTTTAACTATTATTCAAATTATTATCTATTTTTTATGAAAATGTGTTAGTTTGTGATTTTTTATGATATTCGGATTATTTAAATATAGTATTAAATTATGCTATTTCTTAATGGATTTGATTATGTGATTATTCTTGAATCATATTTTCTCTATAATTCTTATAATATCTTTTATTATTCACACCAATTTAAAATATTGGTTTTAATTATAATAAATATTCCATTTGATTGTTTTCCAACCATATGATGAAGGGAAAATTTCATATTCGCTACATTATGTTGGCCACTTTTCAGAAAACATACGTGATGTTGGCTAGCATCAAACTATGTCTACTACAAATTCATCAAAAAAGATACATTTTTATCATGTTCGGACTCAAATGCTGACGTGGCATAATTATTTATTTTCTTATCATTTTTTATTTAATTTTAAATAGTAAATAGAGAGAAAAAGTCATTTTCACCCATCCTATTTAGTTTATTTTCTTCATTTCTTTCTTTCTTTCGGACCATTTTTTTCTTTAATTTCTTCTTTCAATTTTGTTATTATCTTCAACAAATTCATATCCATTTATTCTTTATGGCTTGCGTGCTTTATAAATAGAGGACTTCAATTTTTCCTATCTAAAATCTTTGTCATGGTGTATCGAATCGGGATTGAAAAAATTTATCTCCTTGGATCGAGGCTGCAGATCCAAATCCATGGTGTAGCGACGCTTGCACCTCTTGCAGTAGACATCGCCGCTGATCGTCGAGATTTKCTTCGAGACAAGTAATCGAGGCAGTGCACGGTGGCGCGGCGGTCGGTGGACCAAGAGAATGGCGGCGGGATGGTGGGCGATTTTTCCACCTATAAATATTAAACGAAAAAAAATTATTTTACGTGTCTGCTTAGTAAGTTTTGGACTGACGTGTAATTTTCTGATGATTCGAATACTTACTTGGCGAATTCTGGAGGTTTGGAGACCTACTAAATATAAGAATTCTAATATCTAACCAATTTATTATACTTCCTTTTAACTTAATATTTTTTTTAATATTTGACTAATTTAAAATTATCTTTTGATTATACTTTGTCTAATTCAATATTTTATTTTATTCTTCTATTACAAATATATAAGAACTATATAATTAAGAAAGATTTAAATTACTTATCTTAAATAAATTACAAATTACTTATAAGATGATATTAATTAAAAAAACTTAATTATTTATTAATAATCTAAATAAGTTGTATTTAAAATAAAAGTTAAAATATTTTTATTCTCAGTATTTAAAATTTATAAAATAATTAAATTACGAGTTATTTGCAATAATCTAGGTATGCAATTAAATATTATTGATAAATCTAATTTAAATATAAAATATAAATTTATATAATAATAATTAATTAACACTAATTAGATAGCAATACAATGCGACACGGGTTGAGAATACAATATCTTTTGAATTTTTCATAATCTTAGATTTAAAAACTCTATAATGATCATAAATACTTTTTATATTTAACTTTTGGTTAATCCCATGTAATAATACACGGGTGTTACACTAGTTGAAATGTATATTGATAAGTTAACCCTTTTTAAATTATTCATCCTACTAATTAAAAGCATATAATTATGATTTTATGTGGTTAGAATTGAATAGTTAAATGTATTGATTGATTCCATTATCCTGTAAGTTGGCTTAAATTGTAATTTAGTCCTTTTTTTTGGTATGTTTTCAATTTCGTCCATTTTCTTTTTAAATCTCTGCAATTTCATCCGATTATCGCCGGAAAAACTGAATTACACCCTAATTTGCTGAGTAGGCGCCGGTTATTGCTGACTTGTTTTCAAATTGAGGTTTTTTCGGCCGCGTGGAAATGAATTAAAAGACAAAAAAAAATGTATTTGCCATGTAGACAAAAAAAAAAATCATTTTGGCCCTGCATTCTGAATTGGTGGCTTCAAATTCTGAATTCGCCCCGTCCTCCGCCAATCTGCTGAATGCCAAGTTCCCCGTCGTTGCCAGGCACAGCATCGCCAGCTTGTGCCCCTTCAAAACGCCACCGTGCGTGAGGCTGTTCTTCCCGCGCTCCCAGAGACTAACCAGACTGATTCGAGCTTTTGTGTGTGCCTACTTTATAAATAATTTTGGAATTTTTAATGTTTGTTTAATCACAATGTTTAACACGAGAACTTGTATAAATTTGGTTTTTGAAAATTATCAACTACTAATAAATTTAAAAGCATCAACTAAGTATTTTAAACTAACTAATATATTCTAATTAATTAATTAAAGCTTCAATCTAAATTATCTAAGAATTATTTAATCTAAGGATTAATTCTAAATTAATTAACTAGCATGCATCAACTACTAAGAACTAAGGTAAGCATATGAATTCTCAAGAACAATAAGATCAATCTCAAAATTCTCAAGCAACAACATAGCGTGAATCAATTATCAACTATTTATCAAAACTAAAGCAATAATTAAATTAATCATGAATAACTCTCATCACCAAGCATAAACAAATAAAAACGCAGCAACTAAATTAATAAAAAAACAAAATCTAAGGTTCAAAACTTCAGCGATTCAAAGGTTAAACGATTCTAATTATCAAATGGAAAGCAATAAATACTTAAAAACATAAATTAACTAAGAATTAATCTAAAAGAAATAACTAAAGTTTAGAGAACTTATTAATGTCTAAAAAGTGCTGAAAGACTGCTGTAATTTCGGACTATGGATGGTTAATCTTGGTCGAGAAAATCGGAGCTTGAACCAACGTCTTCGTCTTGGTGCTTCGGATCTTGAATCTTCGACGTAGATATTTAAAATATGTTGTAGGGTGTTGAAAATAGGTTTCTCAACCCTAGGTAAGTGTTTTGGGTCGTGGTTATGTTTAATCCGAAATATGAAGGGTTTATATAGTTATTTCATGACTTGGCGCACAAGAAACCTTAAACATCTGATTCTGGTTCGTCGCGTCGAGGTTGCGTCGATCGATGCGTGCAGGGTCTCAGCGCTGATGCTGCCTGGGTGTGCGCATCGGCTGGGCGGTTGCGTCGACTGACGCGAACATAGATCGACGCCTCAGAGAATTGCATCGACCTAGCGTCGACCGACGCGTCTCCAATCGACACTTCAGAAGGTTACGTCGGCATTGCGTCGATCGTCGCGCACCATATCTCGCGTCGATCGACGCGACAGACAGTCCATCTCAACTTCTCGATCTTTTTGCTACTCGTTCACCGGAAAGCTTGTTCTCTATTTCTTAAACATCGAACCTCATCTATCACGCGCTAAACTCTTCCGGTTACTTAGCTGTAAGGTGAAAAACAACGAAATATCACCTAATTGCATCAATTACGATCGAAATGCGGTAAAATAAGCTGGAATTATAAATATACGAAATTAAGCTTAAATCATCCAACTTATACCAAAAGCAAATAGAAAAACGAACTAAAAAGCTAATAAAAATAAGGACAAATCCATGTAAATCAACTACCCCACGCTTTATATTGGTTTGTTCGTCCTCGAACAAACGATAGATTCAAAGTATAACAAGAAAGAAAATCAGCTCAAGCAATGAGTCGTGCTATGCTACATATATAATTTTGAAAATATAGATACATGTCACGCAACATCAAACACTTGACCATTATTACATTGTCTCTTCAAAAACAAAATCACGCTTCCTCTCAAAAGGGTAATATATAGGGGTGTTCGCTCAAAGCACTCAAGTATTTTCTGCATGGGACGTGTATACACTCAAATCATACAAGCACATAAAATAAGCACAGAAAATCGATCTCTTTTCAATCGCAAATTAAGTGTGCTGTCAAAACTAAGAATCGGAAAATGTCTTCGCGGGTTGTAATGTAAGGCTCTTTGGACGGGTATGGAATATATAAGTCGTGTGTCTAAATAACCCCCCAACTAATCTAATCACGAAGCAAGATGCTTCACCTCGTACAAAAGAAAAACCTCACTTAACACTCATATCTTAGCCTTTAAACATAGGCTATTCCTCAACTCGTAAACCGTAAAATCGACTTGAATCTCAAACCATTTATTACAACTCAACTCTTTGCCTCTTAAACATTAGGTTTCATAACAAAATAAACAATAAAACATAAGCCTTCATTAGCGCGTAGGCAATGACTAACACAATTCACCATCCTTTTTTTTTT
>BMAC01000222.1:1147242-1161892 GCA_014905375.1 Phtheirospermum japonicum | reverse complement strand
ATTACTGTGTTTAGCAAAACTGCTTTCAAAGGCGGCCTTACCTTTTTGTTGTTTTGGAATTAGTTGATATTTTTCAAAATCTATTGTAGTTGATGTCATAATGCTCATCCCACTTGGTGTTGGGTTTGCACTTGTATTGTTTTAAGTGGTTTTTGAGATAATAAGAAAATACATTATTTTATGAAATCAGTTCAAATAAAAAAGTGTTGAATTTTAATAATATTTTATAAACAACATGTTGATAGAAATAAAAATAATATCAAATTATATTATATTGTGCATTTTTGTATAATTTAATTAAATAAAGTGATCAAATCTTTTTGAGAAAAAATGAAAATTTTGATATTGTTGGATTTGGAATGAAAAAAATAATGAAGAAAAGTTAAAAAAAAAACTCATAATAAAAATCAAAATAACATATAAGTGATTATATATATATATAATATTAATCTATATATATATAAAAAGGATAGTGTTTCTAAAAGTATCTCTCAAAATTTTCCCGCCTATTTTACTTACTATATGTAGTATACATATTTATTATTTATATAATTATTTATATAAATATTCTTTTGAAGATTATAATTTATATAAAGAAAATATTAAATATATATAAGAATTATGTATAATAATAAATAAAGTCTGAGAAAAATAAAAAAAAATTGAAGAAAATATAAAATATAAAAAAATTATTAAAAATAAATATATTAATACATGTAAATAATTAGTTCATAAAAGCAAAATTAAAACATGCAAAATTTTCCAAATGCTTTAAAAAATTTAAAAATATTAATAAAATGTAGATAAAAATATAAGAACTTATAATTAAACTATAAATATTTATTTAATAAATATGAAACAAAATCAAAATATCAACAATCAAATAAAATTAAAGAGAAAATTCATAAAATAAGTTAAATTATCTCAAAGAATTCATAATTAGATTCTATAAAATTATTAAATAAATATAAAAATAAAAAATAGAATCGATAGAAATATAAAATAAAATAAAAACAATAATAGAAATTACAAAAAATGTGTGTGTGTGTGTGTGTAAGAAATCTGAAAAATAAATTCTAAATATATAATATATAAATAAATTTAAATAATTAGTTTATAAATCTGTAAAACCTGAAAAAGTAAATCAAAATATAAATATGTCAAATGATATCAAATAAAAATATTTTTATTATTAAATAAGATATAATAACTTATAATTAAATTGCAAATAGTTATTTAATGAATACAAAAAAAAATAGAAAACAAACCAAAAAGTTGCTAATATTATAAAATTAAATATGAATTCGTAGATACAAAAAAGGGCAATTTATTAGGTGCACCCTGTTTTACGTGATGATATATGATAGTTATATGTGATAATATATAACAGTTATATATGATGATATATGATAGTTATACGTGATGATATGTGTCAAAGATTTAGAGTTTAGGGTTTATTTTCCATTTTAGGGTTTAGTTATACATTTTAGGGTTTAGTTTTCCATTTTTAAGGTTTAATATTTCTATTTAAGGGTTAGTTTTTTTTTTATTTAATTTTTTATTTTAGGGTCCCGGCAAAAATCTATCATTCTGTCAGTTATATGTGATGATATGTGTTAGTTAAATATGACGATATGTGTTAGTTATATGTGATGATATATGATAGAAATTTAGGATTTAGAGTTTAATATTCAATTTCAGGGTTTAGTTTTTCATTTTAGGGATTAATTTTTCATTTTTAGGGTTGTTTAATTTTTTGTTTTAGGTTTATTTTTTTAATTTATAATTTTAAATTTTAGATTTAGAATTTCAATTACTGTGATGATATGTACCAGTTATATGTGATGATATGGACCAGTTATTTGTGATGATATATGTCAGTTATATACTATGATAAATTAAATTACAGGGTGCACCTAGGTCCATGGTATACTCTCTCAAAGTATCATTAAATTATAGGAAATTATTAGCTAAATATAAATACAAAAATAAAAATTACAAGAAATATAATATAATATAAACAAAACTGAGAAGAAAATAAAATGAATAACAAAAATACAAAAAATTATAATTTGATTTTTAAAAATTATTTAATAATTCTTTTAACTAATAAAAAAATAGTATGAGTACAACTAGAAATTTGATGCAACGAAGACAAAAGAAAAAATAATTATAATCAGTGACAAGAAGTTGTCTTTCTTCCATAATTTTATTTGTTGATTAGACCAGGTGATACGAGGACAAACCTAATAGTGTCATATTTTCAATTTACTATACGTGACTCGAGTAAAACTCGGATGACCCAAACTTTGACCCTAAATGTGCCACAAACTTGACAATGATACTTTTTTTACTTTTTTTTTTCCTAAAAAAATTATATTATGAACATAAGTGAAAGTTAAATAACTTTATTCAATTATTTGATTAAAATTTGAAATTAAAGTTATATGTGGCCAGAACAAAAAAAAATGATTATATAAACGCATAATATAAAGAATTCAATACATTATTATAAAACTCTTAATTAAATAATTATTTATGTACGTTTGTATATTAATAATTTGTGACTAATTACTATGACTTTAAGTGTTTAACGTTAAAAACTCACACATAAATGATTTATTACTCTTGGTTATATAGTTACTTTCTTATAAACTGAAATATACATATATATAATTTAATTTAATTTAATTTATTATCGAATTCATCAACTGACTCGATGACTTGGTGGTTAATTATTCAGTGGATATCTCGAGTCAAGTAACGGGCTGATTAAAAAAAACTATAGTAAAATAGAATACAAATACCCTCGATTAAAATTTTAATGCCTCATTTATTGGTATTTCTTTTTTCATTTTTGTAGTATTTTTTATAGTTTTACAATATTTATACTTTTTCCTAGATTTAGAAGATAGTTTTTTATAATAAAAGGTTAATTAAGTATATTACTTTCTAATTTAAAATATTTTAAGATTTATTTTATTATATTTTATAATTTCTTGATCTTCGTAATATTTTATTATCAGCTTTCAATAGATAAAAAATTATTTAAAATTAACTTTTATATATTTATTTAATTTACTTTATCACTATCGCCAATTTATTCTTTCAATGTCTTTAAAATAAATATTTAAAAATTAATGATAATTTAATATATTTTTTATGAGATTTTAAGATAATTTCATATATATATCATTATATTATATTATAATATTTATATTTATATTTTATTTCATTTTAGAAATTATTAAGAACCATTTATAATTAAAACATATATATGTTATATTTATTTAACTAAATTCATATTTTTCAGATTTTTTTATTATTTATATCATTTAAGTGTGTTTTGTTACTTTTAGAGTTTAGTAAATGATTATTGATGATTAAAGTTATTTTTAATTTATTCTGTAGAATTATTGTGAAATAAGATTTATTTTTATATTATTTAAATTGTTACTATCTTCATAATTCTTTTTTAAATTATTTGATAAGTATTTGTATGTAAAATATATATATATATATTTTATATATTTAAAATTATATTCTTTATGATTTATTATATTATTTTATAACATCTCGAATTTTAAAATAATTATTTAAATTCATAATATTCTAAAATGTTTTTTTCTTATTATTAAATAATTATTTAAATTCATAATATTCTAATCTAATTTTAAAATAGTTTAGGATTTATTTTATATTATTGGTAATATATATAATTTTTGTGACTTTTTTAGTTTTAATTTAATTAATATATATTTTTATAATCTAAATAAAAATTTTTGTATTTATTTATGATTTTATATATTTTTTTCATATTTATATTACAAGTATTATACTTTTATTGGTTAAAGGTTTATTTAATATTAATATTGTATAATTATGTTGATATAAATTATATCTAAAATAAAACGTACAACAAAGTACGACTAAAGTACAATTAGATAATTCATTTGTACTTAAGTTGTACTCAAACAGATTGATGTGATTGAATTATGATAAAAAACATTCGTGTACATGTTGACAAGCAAGTACAACAGATACCAATAATTAGAAAAGCCTAAATTTATTATAAGATCTTCACTTTGTCTTTGATACAAAGACTAAACAAGGAGATGGACTCAATGATTTGTAATAAGAGTGACTAATATGATTGTTTCGCGACTTACTAAATGGGAGAACTTGAAACTATTGTCATGTGAGTTAAATTATAATTTGACGTATAATGTCGTATGCAAAAAGTTGTTTCATAATATATAAATGTGGAGTTGTTTATCTTTAATTTATTTTAGGGCGCGGATATAGGCACCCAATCTATTAATGAGTTCACCCCACTAAGAAAAAATCAACAAAAAAGCCAAAATTACCCAAAAAATACTACACCCCCAAACACATCATCTTTCATAACCCTTCACCGTCACTCCAACTCTGTCATTATCATCGCCCATCACACTGTCGCTGCCACCGTCGAACAGAAAGAAGAAAAAACGTAATGGGTGGTGAAAGGTAAGTGGTGGATCTGAGCGACAAAGGGTAAGAAACAGATGAAAAATATGGGTGTTCATCTCTGGTTTCTCGAGATATGTCATGTGTTTGAACTTTTTGATCGAACAATACCACGTTGTTGGAGAAAAAGTTTGAGCAAGCCTTAAAGGGGGCATTCAAATCAATTTTTTGAACATGTGTTTTGTGTACGAATCAATTTTTTGCAGTTGTGTTTTGTGTTCGAGTCGATTTTTTAAAATTATATTTTATGTTCGAAAGTTTGGTTCGAACGACTTTTTTCGAGGTATCTTTTTTTCTTTTTCTTTTTTCAATTGCACGACGACGACAGCTTATTTTTGTGTGCATGTTTTGTTTATGTTCTTAAATAGACGACGGCCATGGCAGTGGCGGCAGTGATGGGCGACGGCTGGAGTGGTGGTGGAGAGTTGAAGGAGATGAAGCATTTGGTGTTGTAGGGTTTAAGGATAATATTGATATTTTTGTTATAACATTTTTAGTGGAGTCAACTAATAAATAAAACGAGGCGTGTATATCCACGCCATTCGTTTTAATTTTGCTCGTGTTGACCAAATCGTAACTTGGGTATTTTAAGTTATCATATTATATTAATAAATTAATAATATTACACTTGAATCGAATGAATTCACACCATTCATTCAATTCGCTCCGTGCATCACACGGATTAAGCACTAGTTCTTATTAAAGTATTTATCCTAATTATGTTAAGAAGATTCCTACATAATTAAAAAAAGAAACTAATCCTAAATGGATTTTTAATTAAAAAAGAAAAATAAATCATCATTAATATTAATTATGGTATCTATCATAATTATATTAATAAAATTCCTACATAACTAAAAAAAGAAAATAATCATACGTGGCATTCTACTCTTATTTTTTTTCTCTCTCCAGACCTCTCTTTTAATATATACTAGTATTGTACCCGTGCGTTGCACGATAATTTTTTATTTTATTTTATTTAAAATAAAATAATTATTTAAGTGTATTAAAATATTTAAATAAGTAATTGTATATATGTATACTTAAGTTATATATATATATATATATATATATATATATATATATATATATATATATATATATATATATATATATGTGTGTGTGTGTGTGTGTGTGTGTGTGTGTGTGTGGTAAGAACCATCACTGGTTCTCACACCAGAGATGGTTTTACCATAACTGCTCCCTATATATAAGTCATCCAAATATTATTTAAAAATCGAATAGTATTCAAAATGATATAACTTGATTCATAAAAGAATTGTTATTAGATGAAATATACTTTACAAATTGTGATAAATTTCCATATACACAATATTTGTAGTTTTGTTACTATGTTTATTCTCATCATCGTCGATCAATATTTGTAAACACATACGATTGGTCACCCTTGATATAGTAACGTATAACTGACCATGGCTGAAAACAGGCTTCTTCAGGAAAACTCTAACGTGAGAGAGATATTATCCTTGAATTTTGTTGATCATCATAGCATATGATACGATCAGAGGAAATTGTCATCGTTGGAACTTGAAAGGAAACCTCGAATTGGATAATGTGACAGTCATTCTAGGGATTAACAACAATTCACCTGCATTACTTCCTTGAGAAATATTAGCATATACAATATGACCGTCAAGTTAACAACTAACATTACACAACACAAGGGAATGATCGATATTTCTCAACAACGTGAGTGGAATTCTAATTTTTAGTTTTAGCTCATAGAGGCTGACCGCTCGTTGTTAAGCGTCAAATTAAATATTTATTTTTTCTCAGCTTTTCTCTACCAACTAGTAGTAGCGATAAGTAAGGGTCGATCCCACGAGGAGCGTGGCTTAGATTGTGATAGTTCGTATTTTATTTAAACAAATAAACGGGGTAAGAATTGTGAACTAATCTAAGAGAACAAAATAAATAATTAAAGAAATTAAATAATAGAACAAATCAATAAAGCTTCTAGTTCTAGTTCAATCTTCACCCTCGTTCCACTCATCTAACCAACCACAATATCATAATCCATTCTTCATATTCGACTAAAAATCCTAAGTAACAATAAGCTCTGTTACTCGAATTCACCCTTATTGTATACTCAATTAAAATAAGCTCTTTAATTGATTCTAATTATTGAATAACCTAGAATAAGCTCTCTAGATTCAACCCAACAACAGCATTAATATCTAGGCAAATAGGTTAATCTAAGCAATAAACATATAAGCTCGGTTTATTCAACCTATGTTGTGTTACCCCTAATGATACAAGACCATTAGTTGCTTCAGAGAAATCGAAACTACGACAATTACACGGGAAGCAGTTCTCCTTCTAGCAATTGATAACCAAATCCCTAATCTAGGTGATCAAGCCAAATTAAGAATCAAGCAATCATGTCATGAATTTAGCAATCATGATATGTAAACAAGATAACACAAACAATCGCATATGAAGAACGAAAGATAATATTGCATAAATTAATTAAATATAGTTTCACGAGGGTTTCAACATCCCTAGAACTAGATAAAACAATCTACTCACTCATGGAGTTCATAGAATAACAGGAAGATAAATAAATAAAACATTGTTCTAAGATAGGGAAGAGATAAGAAAGCTTAGATCTTGAATCTTGAGTCTTCAATCTTCAAGCTCTTGATGGATGGTTGAACTGGGTGTTTTGGACTCCTTTTTGGTGTCTTGGAACCCTAGGATTAATGTCCAAGACGTTTTTGGTGTTTAAGGGAGGTATTTATAGGTTTAGGAAGTCTTGGGCAACAAGAAACACTTAAAAAATGCGTTTTCTGCGCTGTCGCGTCGACTGACGCATTCCGGATCGACGCGACAGAGAGTTCATGTGCAAGTGCATCGGCCAGGACTCTCTATAACGGTTTTGGATTTAGCCGATCTAGATTGTCAACGCGGGCGGACTAGGCGAGCGACCTCGGCACCGCTCGGCAGGCTTGGTCGGCAGTGCTCGGCAGGCTGGTCGGCGGGACTGTCGGCAGGATACTATAACGGTTCTTTGACTGGCAGTTATGTTAGTTGCTCCCTGCTTTCTATAACTGTTTGTCCCAGCGATAACCCATCTAGATAGCCCAGAATCGTCCTTTCTTTGCCAATTCGCTTGTTTCGTCTCTCGTTTCCTCGTGCATCATCCTTAAATCTTTAATTAACCAATTTAGCACCTAATACTGCAAAATAATAGAAAATCACACAATTGGTGCTCGACTACTCATAATAATAAATATGCGAGAAATAAATATATATAAGAATATTAAGCACATAAACATATAGGATTTAAACCATTAAGTAAAGCACAATTTCCCGCTTATCAAATCCCCCAAACTTAAACCTTGCTTGTCCTCAAGCAATGTTAGAATTAAAGCACAAAATAAATATAAGATAAGTAAGTCACTCGAATTGATCAAATGAACTCATCCGGACTCTAAACACCATTATTTTTCTAGAAATCGCAAGCGTTTCATGTATTGACTCAAGTGACTCCAGCAGTTAGGCAACCCCTTTTCATATACGTCATATCAATGTACTATGGTGCCCCCTCGCTACTCAATGGTTTGGCTCTATCCATTGTTGGTCACGATCAAATATCTCGTCCTCCCATTTATTTATTATTTTTATTTTTTTTAATTGAGGCCCGCAGCTCCGCACTACCGTTCTTGACTTGATTTGATAATGATTCGATGCTGGATAGGAGGATCATCTTGATTTGGTATATGATTTGTTGAGTTCACCTCCGCCATGTTTGAGATTTTGGTTGGATTGCGCCACTTGAGTATGTGCATGAAATTGTTGACCTACTAGCATCTTCGTTTGATTTTCGCCCTTGCTATTTGTAAGCGAATTTGCACTTGATACACGGGTAGGCAGCTGTTTTAGCACCTCAGTTCTTTTTATTTTATTTTTTAATTTCAGTTTTCAACTAACACTATGCCGGTATACCCTAACCGGACTTTATTTGACTTCTGTTTCGACTTAACGAGATATCATCACACAACCGCCAACTTCAAGGCCCCACACAACTCATATTGAGTACGAAAACCACAAATACACATCAACAACGCAATAATCAAGAGTTGACGCCCCACAGATGAATTACAAAAGTACTAACATGCGTACCATTGACCTCTAAATCAAATGACGACTAAAAATTTAACCGAAACATAATTCATCAAAGAGATTCAAGCAAGTACTTTTAACCTTTTTTCTTTTCAATTCCCGGAATTTAATCGCAAAAATTTCAAAAATTTAGCAATTTTTAGCACAATATTAATCTCAATAACCCACTCCCCCAAACTTAAACATTAGCTTGTCCTCAAGCGAACACAAAGCAAGAACAAGCAAATAATAATTCATAAGGGAAGAGTAAGGGAAAAGAAATCACCGGGATAAATGTCGAGGGGGTTCTTGGTTCCAAACGATCTTTTTCGAAAATATGCCCAATCGTCCAAATCAACCAAGATTTGTATCCCTTTAACTGCAAAAATAAAAATAAAAATAGAAATAATGTAAACATTGGGTTGCCTCCCAACAAGCGCCTTTTCTTATCGTCGCCGGCTCGACGTGTTACCCCTCAATTCCATGGGGGTTTCGATGGAGGTCTCAAAGTAACCGGATTTTCCATAACTTCATCCTCCTCAAATTTTACTCGTTTCCAAGTTGGGTGTTTAACCGGATCCTTTCGAACTTGTGGTGGCTCCTCATAGAATTTTTCTAAGATGGTCTCGTCTATCACCACATACGAAAGATCATTGGTCACCTCCTTCTCAAAAACATTATCTCGCATGCAAGTCTCTTCCTCATCCTTCATCACTTGGTGCATGGTCCATGTTGGCATCGGCTTCGGCTCTGCTTCGACCTCGATAGGAGAAATGATAGAATAAGGAACATCATTTATAAGCTCGGGCAGACTATGATCAGCACGTGTCCGCCTCATTTCTTCTTCCTCCATCTCGTATTCATCCTCCAGTTCAAATGTCGGGTCTTCCGCTTCATCAATTTTTCCCACATCTTGCAGCATGATGGCATTAACATTCTCCATGCGTTTCTCAGTTTGAGAAGACAATCGTTTATCCAGTTGACTTATATGATCCGCCATTTGACTCAATTGAGCTTCGAGCTTCTTGGTGTTCATCATCATGGCCTCCATCATCTCTATAAGGACTGGGGACGGTTCTTGTGGTTGGGGATGGTCATCATATTGTCTCGAAAAGTTTTGTCCCCTTTGAAAATTTGGAGGGTCCCCCCACCTTGGCTCGTAAGGATCGTCGTTCCCCTCTTGCCATCTTCTAGGTCTCACTCCATAGGCTCCTAATTTGGCTCGTAGCGTTGGGAAATCATCGGTGACATGATCGAATATATGGCACAATCTCAATGAATTATCACGGTAGCCGAATTGCTGAGAATTAGCCGCCATGTTCGAGATCAACTCCCTTGCTGCCGTCGGTGTCCTATCCATGAGTGAGCCTCCGCTTGCCGCGTCTATCATGTTTCTATCAATGAGACAGAGACCTTCATAAAAGTATTGTATTAATAACGCCTCGCCCATTTGATGCTGAGGGCAACTAGCGACGAGTCTCTTGAAACGCTCCCAATACTCATGCAATGTCTCCCCGGGTAACTGCCTCGCTGCACAAATATCCTTACGCAAGCTCGCCACTCGTGAAGCGGGAAAATATCTCTGCAAAAATACCCTCTCTAACTCCATCCACGTGGTGATGGATCCAGGAGGTAAGTAATAAAGCCAATCTTTGGCTAGACCCTTCAATGAAAATGGAAACGCCCGTAATTTAATTTGTTCGTCAGTTACTCCGACGGGCTTCATGCTCGTGCATATAACATGAAATTCCTTCAAATGCTTGTGCGGGTCTTCGCCATCCAATCCATGGAACGCCGGCAAATGATATATTAATCCGGATCTCAATTCGAATTTAGCATCCTCCAAGGTTGGAAACGTGATGCAAAATTGTTGTTGCGGGAGATCCGGATTTGCTAGCTCCTTCAACGTGCGTTCTCTCGCTCCTGCCATGGTCATAGAATCTAAAAAGAAAATTAATGGATTTTTTATATATATGTTTTTTTAAGAAAATGAAAATAATAAAATAAAAACTAAAAATATTAAAATATTAAAATACGTTAAATCACAATTTAAACGCGTCACTCCCCGGCAACGGCGCCAAAATTTGAACGCTCGTCGTTAAGCGTCAAATTAAATATTTATTTTTTCTCAGCTTTTCTCTACCAACTAGTAGTAGCGATAAGAAAGGGTCGATCCCACGAGGAGCGTGGTTTAGATTATGATAGTTCGTATTTTATTTAAACAAATAAACGGGGTAAGAATTGTTAACTAATCTAAGAGAACAAAATAAATAATTAAAGAAATTAAATAACAGAACAAATAAATAAAGCTCCTAGTTCTAGTTCAATCTCCACCCTCGTTCCACTTATCTAACCAACCACAATATCATAATCCATTCTTCATATTCGCTAAAAACCCTAAGTAACAATAAGTTTTGTTATTCGAATTCACCCTTACTGTATACTCAATTAAAATAAGCTCTTTAATTGATTCTAATTATTGAATAACCTAGAATAAACTCTGTAGATTCAACCCAACAACAGCATTAATATCTAAGCAAATAGGTTAATCTAAGCAATAAACGCATAAGCTCAGTTTATTCAACCTATGTTGTGTTACCCCTAATGATACAAGACCATTAGTTACTTCAGAGAAATCGAAACTACAACAATTACACGGGAAGCAGTTCTCCTTCTAGCAATTGGATAACCAAATCCCTAATCTAGGTGATCAAGCCAAATTAAGAATCAAGCAATCATGTCATGAATTTAGCAATCATTATATGTAAACAAGATAACACAAACAATCGCATATGAAGAAAGAAAGATAATATTGCATAAATTAATTAAATATAGTTTCACGAGGGTTTCAACATCCCTAGAACTAGATAAAACAATCTACTCACGCATGGAGTTCATAGAATAACATGAAAATAAATAAATAAAATATTGTTCTAAGATAGGGAAGAGATAAGAAAGCTTAGATCTTAAATCTTGAGTCTTCAATCTTCAAGCTCTTGATGGATGGTTGAATTGGGTATTTTGGACTCCTTTTTGGTGTCTTAGAACCCTAGGATTAATGTCCAAGACGTTTTTGGTGTTTAAGGGAGGTATTTATAGGCTTAGGAAGTCTTGGGCAATAAGAAACACTTAAAAAACGCGTTTTCTGCGCTGTCGCGTCGACTGACGCGTTCCGGATCGACGCGACAGAGAGTTCGTGTGCAAGTGCATCGGCCAGAACTTTCTATAACGGTTCTGGATTCAGCCGATCTAGATTGTCGACGCGGGCGGACTGGGCGAGCGACGCAGGCAGCGCTCGGCAGGCTTGGTCGGCAGTGGTCGGCAGGCTGGTCGGCAGGATACTATAACGGTTCTTTGACTGGCAGTTATGTTAGTTGCTCCCTGCTTTCTATAACGGTTTGTCCCAGCGATAACCCATCTAGATAGCCCAGAATCGTTCTTTCTTTGCCAATTCGCTTGTTTCGTCTCTCGTTTCCTCGTGCATCATCCTTAAATCTTTAATTAACCAATTTAGCACCTAATTACTTCAAAATAAGAGAAAATCACACAATTGGTGCTCGACTACTCATAATAATAAATATGCGAGATATAAATATATATATAAGAATATTAAGCACATAAACATATAGGATTTAAACCATTAAATAAAGCACAATTTCTCGCTTATCAGAGGCAATCCATAACATTTAATGATATTTAGAAACTCTAGTGAGTGGACGTCCTACAATATGTCAATGTTTGAGTCAGATTTGCATATATTATCAGAGTTAAGATATACTTCACATTCTCCATAATTTTATGATATCATATATTTATTAATCAAATCGACGACATCAAGTGGTAGGGAAAGAATAGCCCGATCCTCCAAATAAGCGAAACATTCGGTAGTTTTTCTAAATTGTGGATATGTGCTCGCCACAATTGACAGAACATGGTCACTATCATCTTTCAATAATAGATAACTTAGATTTCAATTTGAACGATACCATCATTTGGTCTTCCAACTATTACATCTCCTATACTGTTTATCAAGTTGAAAACTTTCTTTAACTTGATACAATTGAGATCTGAATTGTGATTTTACAGCTCCACATTCTTGGTCTAATTCAAAACTATGTAATGAGTAAATAAATGCGAATATTTGATCACTGTGTGAACTATGTCTGGTCTAATACTTTTTGGAACAACCGAAAAAATTTGATGAAAATCTCCACCAAGAATTATTATTTTGTTACCAAATGAAAGTTGTGTATTAGAATTATTTTGCAATGTCATCACGTTTTTCAATGTTTTGTCCAGAGTATCAAAATAATGGTTATGCAATATTGGAGTTTCGACACAAATAATGAGATGCGCATCCACCATTAATTTTGAAAGTGGAGTACCAATAATGATCGAAATCTTGGTGGATATTAAAAGTAACCCTAAATCTATAATGCCCAGTTCTTCCTTTCGAAAAAGAAGAAAAGTTATGTCATTAGATATTACATTAAGAACAATTCCACTATTAGATTTAACAGTTGTAGAAAACATCCTCTATGTCTATAGATGAGAAACACACCACTCTTGGTTAAATATATTGCATCCATGACTTTATCAATTTTGGCGGAATATAGTAAATTCGTACTAATGAAAAAAAATCTAGTTTCCTAGGTGTCCATTCTTTTGTTCTTGAGTGCTATTTTTTTATTTTTTTTTTAGGAAACTGAACATAAGGCAAACTCCATGCTTCTAGATTTTTCTTATTTATCTCAAACCAACCCAAAACATGCTATGGTTTTTTTGACTTGCGTGATCATTATCATTACACAATACATTATGCTCTTCTGGAAGATAAAAACTCAAACACATGGTAGATGGAGTTTTTTACTGAATTTCATAAATTAATATACTCCACGCCACTTCGCGTGGAAAAATGTAATGACAATCATAATACATGTTGATCACATCAATATTTTTATCCTCTACATCCTCACATTTGTTCTAATATAATGTTATAGTGAACCTATAGTTATATTTATTACCATATTTAAACAAATACTTGATAGATATAAATTGGTTACACTATTTAACATATAATAAGCTACACAATTCAGTATAGAAAAAAATTATGTGAAATGGCCTCTGGAGAACCGCTAGTAAATGTCGTGGGCAAGACAATATGAATACCAACCATCTGCCTTATCTCATAACACTACATCAATTCTACTGTAAGTCTCACTTCATAATTTTTTTGATGAGTTCTAACGTACCACAATTTTGAAGATTCATTAATCGTATATGCATCAATTATGAATATTTGTGTGAGTCGCCGACTATATAGAATAGTGAGTACCTTTGTGCCTCTTTCATGCAAACGGTGAGAAAAGAACTTCATCTGGCTCACATATTATTTACCCTTACCTTTAGGTTTACCCTTGCCTTTAGGTTTTTGAGGTTCGAAAAAAGATATTTCTTCCCTGTGGTTGTCTTCACCACATGAAAATAGTAATGGATAGTTTAGAGCAACGTACAAAGGATGTAACTCGTTGATACGTTTCAAATTACCAGATCTCTTTTCTACTGCAATTCTCATGCTACCACTTTGTGGATCAATATCACCAACAACTAATAGACAAATAGTTGATATTTTTACGAATCTATTATAGTTGATGCCACAGTGTTCATTCCACTCGATGCTGGTTTCGCACTTGTATTATTTTGCATGATTACTGAGATAGTAACAAATACATTATATTAAGAAATAAATTCAAGTCAAAAGTACTGAATCGTAATAATATTTGATAAATAACATGTTGATAGCTAATTAAACAAATACTACATTGTATTGAATTGTGCAATTTTGCATATTTTAATTAAAAAAGTTGTAAAATTATTTTTGAGAAAAAAATGACAAATTTGATATTGTTGGACTCATAATAAAAATAAAACAACACACACACACACACATAATTAAAAAAAATACTATATATGTTTTAGAATTAATCACACTTTCTTACTTTTTAAATAATTTAAATTT
>BMAC01000222.1:1131240-1146877 GCA_014905375.1 Phtheirospermum japonicum | reverse complement strand
ATATATATATATATATATATATATATATATATATATATATATATATATATATATATATATATATATATATATATGATCTTGTTATTTTTAATATTGATTAGGGTATATGTCCTAATTATATTAAGTAAATTTCTATATAATTTAAAAAAGAAAAATAATCCTATGTGTTTTTTTCTCTCTTACATGTTTTTTTTTTTTTATTGTTTTCACTCTCTAGCATGGATTGTAGGTCTACAATTTCATGTGAAGATATATTTTTTCTCCGCACAATGAGCAAATGATAGTGTAATTATTAATAAAATATAAATATTAAAATGATGTTGAAGGGGTTAGTATGTAAAATATAAATGCATACCCAACAGAATAAATTTAATTTTGAATTTCAATTGAAATTAAGTATGACATGAATGCTTTCAAAATTATTGTGTTTAGCAACATTTGCTTTCAGATGCGGTCTTCCCTTTTTTTATTTTTGAATTAGTTGATCTTTTTCCAAATCTATTGTTGTTGATGTCATAGTGTTCATTCCACTTAGTGTTGGGTTTGCACTTGTATTTGTTTACGCGGTTTCTGAGATATTAACAAAATATATTATTTTATGAGATCAATTCAAATAAAAAAGTGTTAAATCGTAATAATATTTTATAAACAATATGTTGATAGCCAATAAAAGTAATATCAAATTATATTGTGTTTTGAATTTTTGTATAATTTAATTAAATAAAGTGGTCAATTTGTTTTTGAGAAAACGTGACGAATTTGATATTGTTGGATTCGAAATGAAAAATAAAACAAAAAAAAAGTTAAAAAATAACTCAAAATAAAAATCAAAATAACATATAAGTGATTATGTATATTATATATATGTATATATGTATATATATAATATTAATTCTTATTATTTTAATATTAATTAGAGTATCTATTCTAATTATGTTAAGAAAATTGTTACATAATTAAAAGATGAAACTAATCCAATGTGGTTTTTTAATTAAAAAAAGAAATCAAATCATAATAATATTAAATAAGGTATCTATTATAATTATGTTAATAAATCCTACATAACTAAAAAAAGAAAATAATCCTATGTGGCATTTACGTGGCATTCTACTCATATTTTTTTGTCTTTCCAGACATCTGCTTTAATATATATATATATATATATATATATATATATATATATATATATATATATATATAGAGAGAGAGAGAGAGAGAGAGAGATAGATAGATAGATTTATTAGTGGGTTGAAGTAATAATGGACTAATTTAATGGGATGAACTAATAATTCATAATGGGCTGGAAAAAAATCACAAAAAAATTCTTAAATTGTATTGGGCTGGAGCCCACCTCAGCCCTTGGGGTGGCTCCGACCCTGATTGGGTTTGAAATCTTCTCCTCCCCACCCCCTCTTCTTTTGAAGCTATTATAGCACTTATGTTTGTTACAATCCTCTATTTCTCCATGGTTATTGCATTCAGTGGCCCAGTTGCCATTTGTCCGTAGAATTATGGCTAGAAAGGTGTTGCGGTTCTCGTGCAACAAAAATTCCTTTACTTTGCAGCTCTACCAACATATTATATTGTCTTGAGTGGTGGGAGTATAATGTATTTTGGATTACCTTCTTGTCCCTGTAATTGACATAGACCCCAGTCATCTTAGTAACCAGAGGAAAAGAAAGCAAAAGCGATTCCCGTAGTAGCGGCGAGCGAAATGGGAGCGGTGGAGTATCCTTTGACACAACAAATTCATGCACTGGAGGTTGGCAGCCTTGCCCTTGGCCTTGATACATTACGAGAAAGCTCAGCTTTACGTGAATCCATCTGAGAACCCACAACCGATACACTAGCAATGTCAGGTGCTATATCAGAAGCAATATCCGGAGCATCATAAACCACCATAGCCACATTCTGCTGGCATGTGATGTTTGGACATAGAATCGAGCCGAAGGAAGAGCAAAAGGAAGGTTGGGTGCTTGTGGGGCCCTCTTTCCAACCAGCATGAATTTCTCAAACAGAAGAGTCGGGCCCAGTGGCTCAAAGATGGGGATGGGAATACTGAGTTTTTCCACCGTAAACTTCGTTGTAAAAGCTCTAAGGCCCATCTCAGTCGGTTTTGGATTACCGAGAGTAGTTTATTTCACTTTTTTGTTGATTATTATGTCTTCTGAGTGAGTGATTATTATATTCATCAATACGTCGCTATATTGGGCTCCTGTCGCATCTGTAGATTTGCTCATTTAGATACTTTTTGTGGCTACCAAATTTGTTTCTCATCTTAAAAAATACTTACAAAAATTATTTAACATATATATATAGAGGGTTGGGTTCAAATGGAATCATGTACGAACCTGCGAACTAGTGTTTTTATAATATAGCAGCAGTTCTTTTATTATATAATAACAGTGCTTTATTAATATTTTCAGTTATATACACTAGTATTACTTTTATTATACAATCCTAATTCTTTTAATTAAATAAAGAAACACAAAATATCTGATCCATCCATTTAATTAGATTTAAGGCCCATAATTGAGACTAAATTCACATATAGGAACATGGTTCTCATTTGAACCTAATCCTATATATATATATAGGATTGGGTTCAAATGAGAACCCCGTCATTATATGCGAACCTAGGGACTAATTTTGACCGTAGATCTAATCATTTGTGTGGACCAAATTTTTTCTATTTATTTAAATTCATTAAATTAACATTATGGTAAGTAAAGGATGTTTATGTCTTTTTGCAAATCCCTCAACTAATCACCCTTTGCGGTCTCCGCCTCACAAATCCCGCAACCAAACTCAAAAATCCTCAAACCAAAAAGACAGTCGCACCATCTCCGGCTCCATTTCGTCCATTGACTCAGCCGCACCATCTCCGGCTCCTTCCTGATCCAAAATCAGCCGCCGCGCGGCCCTCTCCCCACCAAGCTCAACTGCCTTGCCCCCCCTCGAGCAGAACGCGAATCGGCGGTGAAGGAACAACAATCAGCAATCGGCGTAGTGCTTCAGACAAACACGCGCGGTGATGGCGGCGGCAATTGGGCGGCGGCGTTCGGGCGGCGCTCTCTCTCTCCGGGCCCTGGTCGATTTTCTTCTCTAAAACAAAAATCGGTACGGCGAAAGCAACACACAGTAGCGGCGAGCAATTCGGCGACGAAGGCGCCGACAATTCGGGCGGTGGCGTAGGTGACAGCATCCGTGGAGGGCAGACGGTGAATTTGGCTGGGTTTTTTACTTCGGTTCGGCTGGGCCCGGGTCAGTCTTGGCGGCTCTTCGAGTATGGTAGCGGTGGTGTTGTGGTTGTCGTCCTTATTCCGATGTTTAGTTGGGCTTGGGAAATCGGGTTTGGCGATTTGTGTTGTTCGCAGGGTCTAATCGTTGTGGTTGGTTGGGGGCCTGGTTCAGGGTTTGAATTGATCGGGAACGTGATCGGAGATTGTGACATGAGAAAGTTGGTTTCGTTTAAGGTTTGGATTAATCGCAGACGGGAAAGATTCTTTGACGATGAATTGTTTGTTTGAAAATTTTAGAAAAACAAGATGGTAGTTGTGCTATTCGGGTGGTGAGTCAGGCCTCCGGTGGTGAACGACGGCGATGACAGTCGGTGGTGGGTTGGCGTACGGGTTCGGTGGGTTGGCGTACAGGTTTAATGGAAATTGGGCGGTGATATTGGCGCACGGGTTCGGTGGTGGGTTGGCGTACGGGTTCGGTGGGTTTGGCGTACGGGTTCGGTGGTGGTTGTGCCTACTTGTGGGTTTGCCGGCCCATTTCTCTTCCTCGGTTGTCGACGAGAATCGTTGAGTTGGATTTCGAACGGCGGTGATGTTGAAAAATAAAAAGCAGTGTAGTGTAGTAAAAAAAGCGCTGCAACAATATTAAAAAAGCACTCCAAAAAACTAGCACTGCCAACATACAAAAAAAGCATTGCTGAAGACTTGTGTAGTGCTATAATTAGTCATATGCAATGCTTTTAATATTCAGATTTTTAAATTTAATTATATTTATTTATTTTTACATTTTTAAATATGCAATATGTATCTTAAATTGTAGATCTTGAGAATGTGATTAATTTGATATATGTTTCATTCAAACGAATAAAAATTGAAAAATTTATGGTTTGTTGAAAATTTGAGTTTCATTTCAAATTTTTGAATTTGCAGTTTATAGACGAAATTTGAGATGCTTTTTTGTATACAATCGTAGTGTTTTTTTTTTCTTAATCTATTTGTGATTTCTAAAGAACAATGTAGTGCTCTTTGTAAATGTTATTATATGTCTAAAATACCCTTTTAAATTAATTAATGCATTTTTTTACATTATTACCATGCTGACATGTCATGATCTCAACCATCAAGATTATCCAATCTAATGGTCAAGATGAGTCCCTAGATTCACATATAATGACATGGTTCCATTTGAATCCAACCCTATATATAGGATTGGGTTCAAATGAGAACTCTGTCATTATATGTGAACCAAGGGACTCATCCTGGCATTAGATCTAATAATATGTGTGGACCAGATTTTTTTTTATTTTTCTAATTTCATTAAATTAATTATATGGTAAGAAAGGGTGTTTATGTAATTACACAAAGGCCAAAAATTAAATAAAAACCCAATCATACGTCTCTACCCAGTATCTTCCCCAAAACCCACGACTCATTAACCTAATCTGCTTCTCTAACCCGTATACGCCGCCTCCACCAGAAATCAGAGGGTTGCCGAAGGTAGGCTCCAACGGCGAAGCTTGGGAAGGTGGTGGCGTGGCGGCGGTGGCGACGGCTGAACGCGTAGGTGGTGGTGAAGCCTTGACGGCAGCGGTTCGAATTGAAGGTGGCTTCGGCTAGGGCATTAGAAAATTGGCGCATCCCCTTTCTCTTCCTCGGTTTTCGGCGGCGGCGGTGGGTTTCGGCCGAGACGGAATCAAAACTCAGGAAATATGGAAGGTCGCGTTTGGAGAGCATTAATGGGATCCCAGGAAACTGGATTTCCCATGTGGGGTCGTTGTTTTTCAAGCTTGCGATGACTTCGTCTCCATAACCATTGAATTAGTAGTAGTAGATGCCCACCACGGTTGCGGGTTGGATCCAGAGAATGGCGCAGGGGATGTGGTGCTCACGCGCTACCTCAGAAGCCCACGGGAGGAGGAGAGTGTAGACTAGGCAGGTGACGGGGCGGCCCTGTTCGGATGCGTTGGCAATGATGTCTTTTAAGGCCTTGGAGCCTTGACTTCTTATCTCGGTCATGTATTTGTTGGCGTCGTCGATGTTGAGCTTGAACCCGTCGTCATACCCGTCGGAGAAGGAGGTGAAAGTTAAGCCATGGCGGCATGTGGGTGGCACCGGTGGTTTTGGCCATGCGGCGCTGCGTGTAGACACTGGTGGCGAAGGTGACCTTTATGCCCATGTTGATGAGCCTCTTGGCGAACCGAAGAGATGGGTTGATGTGGCCTTGTGCTGGGAATGTTAGTAGGAGCACGTGGTGCTTGTCCATTGATACAGCTAGCTAATATGTCTGTATTTGTGTTTACGTAATATGTGTGTGGAGAGAGAGTGAGCAGAGAGAAATCAAGAATTTGTGATATTGAATGGTGGAGGTGTTATATGTTAGTGATTCTAAAAAAGCAGTGTTTAGTGTAGTACGAAAGTATTGTAACAATATAAGAAAAGCACTCCAATTTTGCACAGTGCAACTATATGTCCATATTCATGGTGCTTTTTTTACAGTACTGTAGTGCTAAAATTAGTCATATGCGATGCTTTTACTATCCAGTTTTTTTAATTTAATTATATATATATTTTTTTATTTTTTTTTACATTTTAAAACATGAAATATGTATTTTAAATCGTAGATCTTGAGAATATGATTAATTTGATATATATTTCATTAAAAATGAATACAAATTGAAAAAGTTATGGTTCGTTGAAGATTTGAGCTTTGTTTCAAATTATTGAATTTGCAGTCAAAAGTGAAATTTTGTGATGCTTTCTGTATACAATCGTAGTGTTTTCTTTCTTTATTCGTTGTACTAATGCAATGTAGTGCTCTTCATAAACTTCGTTATATGTCCAAAATACTCTTTTTAATTATTTAATGCAATAATTTACATTATTACACTGCTGACATGTCACGATCTCAACCATCAAGATTATCCGAACTAATGGTCAAGATAAGTCCCTATGTTATATATATATATATATTATATATTATATATATATATGGGTGGGTTCAAATGGAACCATGTCATTATATGCGAACCTGCGAACTATTGCTTTTATTATACAATCACAGTACCTTATTAATATTTTCAGTTATATACACCAGTAGTGCTTTTATTATACAATACTAATGCTTTTAATTAAATAAGGAAGTACACAAAATATCTGATCCATCCATTTACTTAGATCTAATCCATAATTGACCCTAGGTTCACATATAGGAACATGGTTCTCATTTGAACCTAAGCCTATATATATATATATGTCTTTCATATATATACTTACATGACTTTTCGTTTTATGTTTTTCATATATATGTTTAATTATATTATTGTAATACATATATAATTATTATGTACTACTAAACTTAGATCTATAATATATCTAATACTATAATATACTCCATATTTTTAAAATTGTGTATGTAATAATTTATTCCACATATTTGTAGTTTACATACTTAAAGTATAACATTCATACCAAATATATACAAAAATCAAAATCAAGAAATTATAATGCTCATACACAAATGATCACATATCCTTCTATAATATTACATTCTATCTTAGTTGTTTTATTTGAATTCAATTTCCCGAAATTTTGGTCTTTTTGTTAGACTAATTATATTATAATTAGATGATACGTGATTTCCGAACACAAATTAATTTACAAAAAAACACTTATTTTGAAAAAACGAATGACAGGTGAAAGTAATAGATATGATTGAAAATAGAAGATATTGTTGAAACTATTGGAAATTAATTCAATTTTGGAATTAATGTAATACCGTAATTATGAAATTGATAATTAATTTTAATGATTATTACTTTTAATGATACTTAATTTTATTGATATGACACTGATAATTAATTTTATTGATAATTATTATATAATTATTGATTTGAAACCGATATTTAACATAATCAACATAATAAAGTTTCGGAATAAATTTTGTTAAAATTGATAATAACTATCATCCCTATATATTAATGTCAAATTCTCTTAATTTATGTGTCTGTTTCGTATGCTTCGTTTGACAAATAAAAAATTATGGTGCTTCGTTTACTTATGTGTCATTCGAGCCTAATATTTACCTAATTTAATACTTTTCTTTTTATTGTATTTTACCTAATTTATTTATTCTTTATTATATTTTTCCTTATTCAATACGTTTCTTTGATTCTCCTAATATAAAAATAAGAATAAATTATATATAATTAATAGATAAGATCTAAATTAGTTATTTTAATTAAAAGGAAAACTACATATCAAATTATTTTAATTAGAAAAATTTTATTATAAAAATAATTAGATAAGTATTATTGATAATATAATTTAAATAATTTTATTTTTAGAATTTTTAAATATTTTTTATGGGTAAAATATGAGTTATTTACAATAATCTAAGTATGTAACTAAATGTTAGTAATGTACTCAATCTAAATATAAAAATATTAAATTATATACTAATAATTAATAAATATTGATTAGGTACCAGTACAATGCGACATGGGTTGAAAGTATGATATCAAATATGTAACTAATAATTATTAACGAATTTATTCTAAATATTAATATATAAAATGATTTAATAATAATAATAATTAATAAAATAGATATTAGACACGGGTATAGAACGTGACGCCTTTTGAATTTTTATAAGTATGTTACTAAGATTCAATGAATTTAATTTAAACATCAAATACAAAATTATTTAATATTTATAATAATTAATAAATAGATCAGACATGTATAGGTTACGGTTTGGGAATAATTATTTTAATTTTTTTTATTTCAGATCTAAAATTTAGTAATTATCACAAATATATTTTTATATTTATCTTTGATAAGTTCCCTGTAATACGGGTGTTAAAAAAAGTATATATCATTGCAAAATCCTACTAATCTATGTGTATACTTCGTATGTTTCGCTTTGATAATAAAAAATGTTGGTGCTTCGTTTGCTTATTTGTCATCCGACCCTAATATATACCTATTTAATATTTTCCTTTACTATATATTGTCTAATTTAATATTCTCTTTTTATTATATTTAGCCTAACTTAATAGTTTTATTTTATTATATTTTGTCTAATTCAATAAATTTTTTTTATACTCCTAATATATAAAAATATAAATAAGTCATATATAATTAGTAGAAAAAAATCTAGATTAATTATTTTAATTCAAAAAACTTATATATGAAAATAATTAACAAGTTGTATTTATAATAAAAGTTGAAATAATTTAATTTTGAAATTTTAAATATTATGTACAGGTAAATTATGATATATTTGCAATAATTGGAGTATGTAACTAAATATTAGTAATGAACTCTATCTAGATATAAGAAAATAAAATTATATAATAATAATTAATTAAAATATATTAAACAATGACACAATGCGAGAAAGCTCGAGAATATGACACATTTAAATTATTCAAAGTATGTAACTATAATTACTAACAAAATTAATTTAAACATAAAATATAAAATGAGTTAATAATAATTAATTAATATAGATTAGAGACAATTTGGAAATGCAACATATTTTGAATTTTTAAAAGTATTCAAAAATAATTATTAATGAACTTAACCTGAACATTAAAATATAATATTAATCAATAATTATAATAATTAATAAATAGAACAGGCTCACCTGAGACCAAGAAGCAAATTCGGCAAAAGAGACCAGGATTCAGCAAGTCACGAGTTGAGATACACATCCTTTAAATTCTTATTTTTAAATTTAAAACTTTATAATATTTACAAATTTTTTATAATTAGTTCTTTATAAATCCGTGTTTAAAACAGGTGTTAAACTTGTACAATATATATGAAAACCAATAGAATAAACGTATTTAACATAATTACTTTTTGTACCAAATATATAATTAATATATACTACTAAATAAAATTAACATAAGATACATATGAAAAAATAACATAAGGTAAGCATGCATGCATATGACAATTTATATAAAATCCCAGGACTCTTTACAAATGTTCAGTTGACGTTTTGGAATTGCTCGTTCAAGTCTAAAAGTAATATTATAGTTTTTTAGTACCCTACTTTAAAACGTAAACCACTATCATGAAATTCTACAAACGACACGTATCAAGAGAAATCCGATGGTCAGTGTTATAATGTGTAGACATTCATAATTAGAGAATTTAGAAATAATTGGAATTGCTATAATCTAGAACACATCCCAATCCTAATGAATCGGAACATTCCTTGTTTCTTGGACCTCTACAGATCGATCCTACATTGCACCAAGGTAGTTTGAATAAAATTACACTAAACATTCCAGGTAATAAAAGCATTCATGGTGTTAAACTTAGAGAGGTGCATTACCCAAGTCCTCTGTTGTGATTCAAGAGCAAACTACTACATAACATAGACCCAATAAAAGTTAATACCAAAGCACCATGCTTGTGCCCACAAAGCCACTGCTCACGAAACTCTTTGAGAAGTCGATGCCTCGTATTCTTCTTCAACATAGGGATAGGTCGAACCAAATAAGAGACGACGGTCCCTATCAGATTTATACAGAGCAGCGAGAACCTTGTCCTTAGGGCATTCATAACTGCAGTGCTGTGAATACTGCTTACAAATGATGCAATACTTTTCAGTAAGCTGTGGGCTCCGCCCAGTACAATTTGTACAAACCCACTTATCCACGTTAAATAGATTCCCACATGTACAAACTATCACATAGTTAACCCGGTCAAAATCTTCACCTTCCGGGATACAGCGCAAGAAAGGGCAGTCACCATAGCCGTGCTGAGGCTTGAAGCAAATTGTACAGGTCTTTTTAGGGCAATAAGAATAAAAGTAAGAGGGGTGATCCTCTTCACAGTAACTGCATTTCACACATTGCGCAGGTGGCCTTTCGACTACATTATCACATTTACGCGAAGCTTTTGAACTATAACTGGGGTTAACAGGTTCGTACTCCACAAGGAAATCATCGATATTCGCTACATAGAACTTGGACAAGTCTAAGTCAGAAGCATCCTCCTCCCCTACACAAATGACGGGCACCCTGTGCTTCGGAAATAGGCCTGTAATCGTTTGAAACCAAAAACAAATAGAATCTCAAAATAATTGTAAACTTGAGTGCTGAGATATCTATCCAATACCACTATTGAATTCAAATTACCACAAATTACGCAGGTAAAATACAGAAGAGTAAGAACTAAAGGGGATTGTAAAAAGCCAATTACACAGAAACATATAATAAGAATTACATAGAAAACCTCAAGAAATCCTAGATTAGCAACATTACTCGTTTCTGATAATGGAAAAGTAATCTCATACCGGGAGAAGGGGAGCTGAGATTCTCAAAGGAGACTGCTAGGTTTTCCACATCTTGCTGGGGGTTCGGTTCGGTTGAAGACATGCTGTCAACGGAGCTGGAACTGAACGGTTAATTAGTAGCTGACAAGAAAACCTAGATTAGCAACAAAAACGTTCAGATCTGAGGAAAAAGCAAACGAACCCCAAAGAATAAAACCAACTCGTTTCATATCATAAGAAATTAATTAGAAGGGAGCTTAATTTCATACCGGGAGGCGAGTTTCTCTTTTTCTGAGGATCGTAGAGTGGTAGTTTTCCCAGACCTGGCCGGGATACTTTCTTCGTTTGGAAACTGTAGATTCTAGGGTTCGATTCTTTGAGAGAATGAAGATTGATTAGGTTTCTCACCCTCTTTAAATCTGAAATCGCAGTCGGGTCGGTTTGGGCTGGTTTGTCATATTAACAATTGTGGGTGGACCAATCTCCCACATGAGTAATGGGTCGATGCCCACAGCAAAAAAATAATAATAATAATAAATAAATAAATAAAGCATATTATTAACTCTGTTTATATATCTACCGTCTTTGTTACAATAAAATATTTTCAATCATTTTTTTACTTTTACTTTTGATATTGAAACATAAAGGCGACCATTTCTAAAAATTAGTGGCATATACGAAATGTGGTATTTATATGCTGTATAATGTTAATATAATAAAATATCTTTTTAATATTACACCAAATAATGTTGTAAAAAGAAAAATATTTTATTTTGAAAAACAAAAACAAATAGAGGAGAATATAGACTTTTTTCTAAAACTATACTAGAAAGATTTTAATAAAAAAATAACTTTGAGGGTATGTTAGATTTGATAAAAATATACAACAAATTTTATTCAAAATAAAATCATACCTTGCAAATAATAAAGAGAATTTCACATATTTCAAATAAGTTGAAAAATAATAAAGTTGAAAACATAGAGCATCTTGTGATATAATATCATAACACAATTTGAGACCCATTGAAATGATCCAAAAAAAATCCAAATGTATCATGCATTTTCATCTTCTAAATAATATTAAGAAATCAAATAAATATATGCTTCACCTTCAAAATTAGGTAGCTAATCTGTGAGGGTTTATTAAATAAATAATATATTTTTTATTTAATATTACCAAAATAATACACTTTCAAAAAACATTACATTTTTGGGTCGGGACGCCTTTCCAATGGGGGGCGGGACGCCAATGGGAAAGGGCATCCCGGGTGTTTTATGCAAAAAAAAAAAAAAATGGGGGTGGGGGTGGTGGGTGGGGTGGGGGGGTGGGGTGGGGTTTGCAAAATCTAAAATTTGCATCCCTAACTCTAACCCTAACACATACTATTTATTTATATTAATTTATTTTTTGGTTATTTATTTATTTATATTAATTTGTAAACATATTTTAGGTAAAATAAATTTATTTGTAATTTATATTAATTTGTAAACATTCTTTATATAAATTAATTTGTAATTTATTTATAATATTTTAGGTAAAATAAATAAACATATCATAATTATATCTAAAAATTACAAGAAATTTTATTAAATAAAGGAAAAATAATAATATTACACACTTTATTAAATAAATAACTGGAGGACGCGGAAAAATTTAGACATTTACAAATTAAACATAGTACGTAGTCTCACACTCAAACTAAGATCATTCCAATCCCATTTTATTAGACATTTGACTACTAATACATTGAGAAATGCATCAATTGAAAGTTGCTTCCATCTTCTCCCACAAACGGGTGCGCATGTCATACAAATAATATCTTCGTGATGTATCAGTCACCGTATTCCTTTAGTTTGAAAAAAAAAAACATTAGTAGTTCGAAACGAAAACCACCACAAACCCACATAATTAATTAATTGTATAGAGATGTGTGGAGATTACATAAGGCTGGAGAGACATTATTACTGATAGTGGTATCAACACATATCAAATCCACGTTCTTCATCCAAATAAACACCATCATCGGAAAGTATTGCCTTCCACCAACCATACCTGATCTCCATTTCTTCGATCCTGTCGTAAACTTCCGGAGTAGTTGGGGAAAAACATGAATCGACGGAGTAGTATACCCTTTACCCTGTGGGACGCTCATGAATCCTGTACGCTTTTTTTGCAACCTCTTTCAATCACCTTCCTTCTGGGCGATAAAAATTCCAATATGACTTTTTGCATCTCCATGGTCCATGGGGTTAGTGCAGGATCATAGTAATTATTATTTATTCTTAGGACATCTGGATGATTTTCGTCGAAATTAGCCATTATTAGCTGGTATAGTTTCTATTTTTTGGTAAGTACATATATGTAGATGCATAATATATGTGTGTAGTGTGCGTACATATATATATAGATGCGTAATATATGTGCATAATGTGGTTATTATTCTCCATTTGATCGTATTGCATTATTGTACCTTCGCCAGCTATAATTAATGTGTCTTTACAGTCACATTTCCCAATTAAAAAACAGTGACAATGCAACACACACACACAAAGAAAAGAGAAATTAAAAGAAAAAAGAATTTGAAATGTACGTGCGTAATATATGTGCATAGTGTGGTTATTATTCTCCATTTGATCGTATTGCATTATTGTACCTTCGCCAGCTATAATTGATGTGACTTTACAGTCACATTTCCCAATTCAATAACAGTGACAATGCAACACACACACACAAAGAAAAGAGAAATTAAAAGAAAAAAGAATTCGAAATGTACCTTTGTCAGCTACAATTGATGTGACCTTGCAGTCACAATTCCCCATTAAAAAACAGTGACAGTGGGACACACACCTTTGACTTGTCTTGTCATCTGGAACTTTATGGCACATACTACTCTAAAATTTAATTGAAAGATTACTTTCCTTGCTATAAGTACGTTTGGGAACAAGTAATAAACAGTTCCCCAGTAAACACATATTCATATCTTATTTGTAATTAAGCCAACGACAAATGAATTCAACGACACGGATGGTCCCCTCTCACTTCGGGTTAAAACACTCGATTATGGGTGTGAATTCAACCCCAAGTGGACACTTACAAGAGACAAACGTCTACTATAATTCCTAATCCTTGACAATGATACTCGGGGATGGAATCCAAACGACGAACCTTTACCAGGGCAACGGGTGAAGGAAGCCAAGTGTTTACTTAACTGCTGCTTCAAAAATGAACATGCTGTTTCCGAAGATGACGTCATAGCCAGGATTCTCCAGCTTCAGAACCGATTCAGGTTCTTCAATGAACTCGTACGGACCCCTGGCACTGTTTGGAATGGGAATGTGAAAATGGTGTTTGGTGATCACAACGTACGAAAGAAGTTTATGCCTATAAGTTGTACACTACCTCTGAAATTATTACAAGTAATTTTAATCCTTCAATCACTATTATAACTTGTTGTGATGAATGCAGGATTGTCCAATTGAAAGTTACTGCAACGCTTTTGATGAGGAACCCCTCCTCACAAAAATGCAACTATTATTTGGAGATGTGTACCTCACTAACTACAGTGGAAGCTCTACGGGTGGAAATAGGGTAGACCATTGCCAGATGTTTTTCCGACACTGCTCTACCTGTGTGGATTGTATTTGTATTTTTATTGTGTAATGCTTTCATATTGTTGTATCGACACTGCTCTACTGTTGTGGTTTGCGTTTGTATTTGCAATGTGTGATGTTTTTACATTGTTGTAGTATCGAGACTGCGCTACGCTGTGGGTTGTGTTTGTGTTTCAGTTATGTAATATTTTAATATTTCGTGGTATTTCCGTTAATGTTTTTATTTAAGGAAAAATACAAAGTGGACCACCCAATGGAAAATATGAGTACACAATTAAATTTAATTACATAATATGCAAATAGTACTAGACATAATGTGATCCCGTGCCACACAACGCCCTCTTCTTTTCCTTGTCACTACGTAGGTCATGATCATGTGGTCGTTTGGGGGCTGGTGGTTCCGGCACTTGCTCGTCATCTTCGCCCTCACGTGCCAGATGACCCCAAATGTGGTGTGCACGATCTGTAGTTCCAGTGGGAAATGGCGTCGGAATTGGTGTCGTATGGAAGTGTGGGCGCGAAAAGCCCATGTCAGGTGCGAAGTGGGGGTCGTACTGCGGATAATCAGTATTAAGAATCAATTGGAACGTCTTCATATACGTGATTGAAAAATGGTCTATTATGGTACATTTCCGATCCTCTATCCGTGCGTTTATGGGTTGTAGGGGCAAGATCGTCAACGGTGGGTTCAATATGATCTTCATTTGGTCTGCTACCCCCCAACTGAAAGAATTCCTTGTCAGTTTCATGACCATCATCATCTAATTCATCTAAATTCTGTTCAGAATCGCCTCCTTCATCTGGTTCGAAGCAATCGGCGGGGTAGTTCGGGATGACCAGTGGGGGAGGGGGATGATGCTCGGTGGGATTAACATTTTCAAATCCACCATCATCTCGTAGAATAGATGCATACATGCCATACTCGTTATCACTAGACGCATTCGCCGTATGTGCACTTACTTCTAAACCCAAATAAATTTTATTAAATATTGATACTAAAATTAACATATTAACAAATTTAAATTATTCACATAATGAACAATTTCATCACAAATCAATAGTGTTAAATTTCACAAGCAATTAACACCTAAAATTCACAAACATATAAATTGATGTTTATATTGAATAAAAAAAAATCAGAATAATCAATAAAATTAAATTTCACAAGCAATTAACAACTAGAATTCACAAACATATAAATTGATATTTAATTTGAATAAAAAAAATTCACAACATATTCTATAAATATTGACATTAAAATTGACATACTAACAAATTTGATTATTCACATAATGAATAATTTCATCACAAATTAATAAAATAAAATTTCAGAACCAATTAACAAATAAAATTTACAAACACATAAATTAACATTTAATTTGAATAAAATTAATTGAGCTGCTACTGAAATAATAATAGTAATAATCATAATAATAATAATAACCTTGATTACATTTTTGAAATATTATCATTGGATGAACACACAATCCAAAAA
>BMAC01000222.1:1108986-1120529 GCA_014905375.1 Phtheirospermum japonicum | reverse complement strand
ATATATATATATATATATATATTATGAAGCTTAGAAAATTAGTTTTAATTAAATATAGGGGCAACTGCCAAATACTACATAGGAAAAAATATTTTTGTCAAATACTATGACTAATTATACAAAATGTCAAATAGTCCAACTACAAATATACAATTACAAGGTTGATAGGGCAATATGCGGATCTGACCCGATTGAGGTTAGATCTGACCAAAAACCAAGACAAACTGGCCGCAGTTTAAACGAAAGGTCGGCTTAAACATAGGCATGAGGAAGGAGCTCTTAGCCCAAGATTTTCCCCGACCTGATTCTCCTCAGGAGAAAGGGTACGGAGACCTATATTTATCTTGGGCTGAAAAGAAGCCCCGTCTGAGTCAGAACAGATGGTGCTCTCAAGACAAGTGGAAGCAAGAAGAACTCGAGATGAGGAGACCTGGCTATTGTCAGGTCTGACAGAGAGATAATAAAGATCTTAAGTGGAGGAGACCTGTTTTCCTCACTCCTAGAGGGGACAAGTGGGACCACTTGTCAGAATTGGTTGTGTAACCGTCCGTGATTCGCGGCACGTGCTCCTGAGATCCCGTTGGGGTCCCCCCACTAGGGAGAAACTATAAATATCTCAGCCTTGGGGTTGAGAGAGGTATGTCATTTTTTCCTTGAGCATTCTTGCCTTCTTTTCTGAAAAACACCTCAAACGCTTACTGACTTAAGTATCGGAGAGGTTTTCACGGGAAAACCACCGGTGGTCCTTTCTCATTTTTGTTTGTGGTGCAGATCGGAAGAGCTCTTGGTTTTTGGTGCTACTCCTAGTTTTCGGGGTTAAATCAATTGGCGCCGTCTGTGGGAAACATCGATCAAGCTAGGACATGAGTATGGCTTCAAACAGTTTGAGGCGTAATTTGGTGGGGGAACTTGGTGGTACTCCCAGCTCCGACGCACCATGGGGTGGATCGCAATCTACAGCTCCATCTGGGGGAAGGCCAGACACGGTAGAGCCATCGGCAGCGGCCGCATAAAACATTCCACCACCACCTCCTGGTGGATCCACGACGGCCACAGGCGGCTCTTTCAATGAGTCTTTTCTCTCGTAGCTGTCAGAATTTATTGGCAAGGCTGTGGAGGCGGCTGTGGAGAAAAAATTCGCGAAGATGTCGATGCTGCCGTCCAACACGCCACCAGCTAGAACTGTACCGATAATAGAAACGGAGCCGCCGCGTGGCCAACGCGCTGATAGGGTTGCTACTCAGAACAGAGAGGAGTTTCTCTCCACCTCTGATAGCAAAACCTCAAGTCAGACCACTCCAGGTCTAGCCGAGCAGATGCAAAGCTTGCAGAAGGAGGTGCGGAAGTTCAAGAAGAAGATGACAAGCACTGGCACAGTTCCGATACGGGGAGGTACCCCGTTCACGGAAGAGGTAATGCGTGACGAGGTGCCGGCCTCATACCGGTCCTTGGGTTTTGAGTATAATGGGACCACGGACCCATGGGACCATTTGAGTAGATTTGAAATTGCGGCAGCTGTGCACAAATTTTCAGATGCGGTCATGTGTCGGGTCTTTCCGATGACTTTCACTAAATCAGCACAACTCTGGTTTAGCCAGTTACCGCCGAGGTCTATCAACAATTTTGACGAGTTCAGTTCGGCCTTTTTGTATCAGTTCACGAGCTGTAGTAAATATCAGAAAATGCCACTTGAACTTTTCAGCTTGAAGAAGAATGAGAGCCTCCGTGCCTACATTAACAGGTTTACAACTGCTAAGTTAGAGGTGTCGGCGGCGTCCGAAGAGATGTTGGTGAATGCTCTGGCACAGGGATTGAGAAGAGGTGAGTTCTTTCAATCGCTAGTTGTTAAGCCAGCCTTGAAGTTTGGTGAGCTCCTGGAGAGGGCTGAGAAGTACATACACCTGGAAGAGGCCTTGAGGATCAAGGACGAGGGAGAGAGGAAGAGAGAAATGCATGATCGCGAGGAGAGAGGAGCTGTGAAAAAGCTTAGGCCAAACCTACCTGGGGGAGGCCTCGCTTTGACAAATACACTCCTTTGGCAACCCCGCAGGGCGAAAATCTTGCAGGCAATTGAGAAGCATCCAGACCTGAAGTGGTCGAAGACCTACTCGCAGAGGCCCAGGAAAGAAAGATCTGATCGCTTCTGCCACTTTCACAACGAGTATGGGCACGATACTGACCAGTGCACCCATCTAAAAGACGAGTTGGAGAGGATGGTCCAGGCCGGACACTTGAAGGAGTATGTCCGGATGAGGAAAGAAGAGGCCAGGTATGGTAGTAAGAATTATGACCGGTCTCAGCAAGGTAAGGGAGACCAAGACAGGGTGCGAACAAGAGGAAGAAGATCTGATCAGGCCCAGTTCATTCACGGAGAAATCCAAATGATCACAGGGGGAAAGCTGGATGAGCACTCTAAGAGAGCCCAACATAATTATGTCAGGGCAGCCAAAGACCTGGTCAGGGCATCTCGAGAGGTCGGGCAATTGGCATCTGCACCAAACATCTGCTTTGGTTCAGAAGACTGTGATGGCATCCTGGCTCCGCACATGGATGCTCTAGTCATAACAGCCACTATTGCTAACTACAACGTACGGAGAATTTTCGTAGATACTGGGAGCTCTGCGGACATCCTATTCTTTGATTGCTTTAAAAAGCTGAAATTGGATGTCGAGCTCGAGGAGGTGATTACTTCCCTAGTAGGATTTGCAGGGGTTTCCCTAAAGCCAATAAGAGCGGTTAGGCTCCTTGTAACTTTAGGAGAAGAGCCATATCGCGTAACCAGGATGGTGCGTTTCTTGGTGGTAGACGCACCGTCCTCCTACAACGTCATGCTTGGCCGACCCTCGTTAAGTCAGTTCCAAGCTGTAATCTCAGTCTTTCATATGAAGATGGAATTCCCTACTGAGGAAGGAACTGGCGAGGTGAGAGGAGATCAATATGCCTCACGCCAGACGTATGTTGATTGTATTGGGTGGAATGATGAAGAAAGGGTGAGTAAAAGGGCTCGAGTAGAGCAACCACGGCAAGATCTGGTAAGAAGAGAGGAGGGGCTGATGCTAGTGGAAGTCGTTCCAGGTGATGAGAGTCGAACTCTCCTTGTGGGTGCGACGCTTAGTCCAGAGGTCTTGACAGACCTGGTGACACTGCTAAGAGAGAGTGCGAACATTTTCGCTTGGTCTCCCCAAGACCTGGTGGGGATCGACCCTGAGGTCACTGAACACCGCCTCAATATTCGCCCGGATGTAAAGCCGGTCAAGCAGAAAAAACGTAATTTCGGCCCAGAAAAAGAGGCTATCATAGAAGCGGAGGTGGAAAAGCTCTTGAAGGCGGGGCATATTCAGGAAATACAATTTCCGGAATGGCTTTCTAACGCGGTGTTGGTCCCAAAGATAAATGACTGGCGGATGTGTATTGATTTCCAAGATTTAAACCGTGCTTGTCCGAAGGACCATTATCCCTTGCCAAGGATTGATCAGCTCGTTGACTCCACCTCTGGCTGCGAGCTCCTGAGCATGATGGACGCCTCACATAGATACCACCAGATCAGGCTAGCTAAAGAGGACTGGAAGTGCGTCAGCTTTATAACCCCGAAGGGGACGTATTGCTACGTGGTCATGCCCTCTGGCCTTAAAAATACGGGTGCTACCTACCACCGATTGGTGGACAAAATGTTCAAGAGTCAGCTCGGCCGAAACATGGAGGTCTATGTGGATGACATGCTAGTCAAAAGTACGAAGGCAACATCACATGTGGACGATTTGAGGGAAACCTTTGATACCCTACGAAAGTACAAGATGAAGCTTAACCCTAAGAAGTGCGCGTTTGGGGTCAGAGCTGGAAAATTTTTGGGTTATATGGTCACAGAAAGGGGTATTGAGGCTAACCCTGAGAAAGTAAGGGCCATTATGGAAATGCACGCGCTTAAAAACGTGAAGGAGATGCAATGCTTGGTTGGACGGATCAATGCCCTGAGTAGGTTTGTATCCAGGTCTGCGGAAAAAAGCTTGCCATTTTTTCAGGCCTTACGAAAGAAAGTTAGGTTTCAATGGAGTGATGAATGTGAAGAGGCCTTTATATTGCTGAAGGAGTATCTGTTGGCATGACCTTGCTCACGAAGCCTGTCCAAGGGGAGCCCCTCGTCCTATATCTATCTGTGGGACAGCAGGCGCTTAGCTCTGTCCTGATCAGGGAGGATGGAAAAATACAAAGACCAGTATATTTTTGGAGCAAGGTCTTGCACGCAGCAGAGATTAGGTATGTGGAAGTGGAAAGGGCAATTCTAGCCCTGGTCGGAACTGCTCGAAAGTTGCGACCGTACTTTCTTTCTTACACTATAATTGTGCGAACCAATCTTCCGTTGAAAAATATAATGGACAAACCGGAGGCATCGGGGAGGCTAGTCAAATGGATTATAGAGCTCAGTGAGTTTGATATTGCATTTGAGGCTAGGACAGCGATTAAGGCTCAGGCCTTAGCTGATTTCATGCAAGAAATGACCAGTCCCCCTGATGAACTGAAGGAATGGACAATTCTCATGGATGGCTCTGTCTGTAACCAAGGCTGCGGGGCTAGAATCGTCCTAGTAGATCCAACAGGCGTGTCCGCTGAGTTCGCCGTGCGGTTAGATGCAACGTTCTCTAACAATGCTGCTGAGTATGAGGCCCTTTTGAGAGGGATTCAGATGGTGAAAGACCTGGGCGTATAGCAAATGTGCACTAAGATGGACTCACAACTTGTTTGCAAGCAAATTAGTGGAGAGTTTGAGACAAGAGAAGAAAATATGCAGATGTATTTAGCCAAATTTAGAGAGCTGGCCAGGGGAACGAAAGAGTTAACAGTCCTTCAGATTCTTAGGGAG
Source organism: Phtheirospermum japonicum (assembly GCA_014905375.1). NCBI lineage: Eukaryota > Viridiplantae > Streptophyta > Magnoliopsida > Lamiales > Orobanchaceae > Phtheirospermum > Phtheirospermum japonicum. Next base: position 1,115,671 of record BMAC01000222.1, on the reverse strand, counting down.
GAAAATGGACGAGCTGATTTCTTGGCGAAGGTGGCCAGCTCGGATACAGATTGTCGCGAACAAATGATTACTCTATGGTTCGAATTTGAGATCATTTGGAAGTCGTTTGACCCATTTCGGCTCAAAAACAAGAAAGTTGTACGGTTTTGACAAATTAATAAAGTAATTGGGGTCAAAATATAATTTTAAAAACTTTTAAAAGTTTGTGGGGTCAATCTGCAGTCTTAAAGAACTTAATTTGGGGTCAATTCGTAATAAATTAAAATCTGATTTCAGGGGATTAAATTGAAAATTAGAGGGTTCAAATTGAAGTTTTAGAAATCTTCAATTGGGTCCATAACTATATCTAATTCTCAAAAACCCACCCCTATAATTTTGACCCATTTCAATTCAGCCCCAAATTTTTTAAAAACCTCCTGCGAGCTCGTTTCTTTTCCCTTTGTCGGCTCAGACACTCTCCGGCAACCACCGCGACATCAACCACCATCCCAAACACACACAAACACATATAAGCACAATCATTCAAACTTAAATATCCTGACTGAATAGGACCCGAATTATGAAATTAATTAAGGTCTTTCGAAACTGAAGTAAAGACGAACAAATTGATATATAATTCGTTAAATTTGGACCTGCCGTTCGCCGGAAATCGGCCGCCAAAGTTCGACGACGGTGGCCGAATCGTAACAGCGCACAGAAAGTTCGCCGGCGTTTTGCCGCTGATCCAAAGCTCCGATCGACAATCCGGAGGTGGCGTTAGAAACCTTATGAAAAGTTCTATCTACTGTATAAATTTCGTGAAGATCCGATGGTTGGATTTTGAGCAATTAGCTGACGAAAATTCTGCTGCAAAAGGGTTTGGTGCTTGGTAGCTTACGGCAAAGAAAACGGCTGTGGAAAGGAAATAAAACTTTGTGGCTTGGGTTATATGATCCAAATTCAGCTATAAGAAGGAGTGATAAGGCGGTGAGTATTTTGGGCTTGGGCTTGACATTTGGGCTTAGTATTTGGGCCCAAATCTTTGGGCTGGACTCAATGGTTTGGGCCTAATTAATTGAATAGGTTTAAAGAATTTTGAACCCGATTTAATACGATGAGTTAAAATAAAAATATATTGTGAATATTTATTTCCATTATAAAATTAAATAAATAGAAATAAAAATTTCATAATATCCAATATACATTCCAACAAAATATTATTGTAATAAAATATTTCAATTAAAATAAAATAAAAATAGTAATATAAAGAAGAATCAAATTAATTTAAATAAATTATAAGAGTAAATAGACGGGGCCTCACAGCAGGTGGCGGCCTGTGGCTAAATTTATTATTATTATTAGTTATTTTAATAGTAAGGGTATTATTGTACATTTATATCACAATTTTGGACTATTTGGTAAAAAGTAGGTACTATTTGACTTAAAATTGGATGGAGGACTAATTGACAAATGGACCTCCACCTGGGTAGTATTTGACAATTTTCCGTTAAATATATAATATGCATGTGTGTGTTTTTAATTGTAAATATACATTCGGATAAATTGCAAAATGAATATAACAAAATACAATATCATTTGTTTTTATATATGGTTTAACATATCTATATTTCTTTTAATAAAGATGATGAGCAGCCCCCATGCTTCGACATTTGGCATCAGCGTATTGGTTCTTTGTTTTTATTTCTTTTTTCATTTTTTCATTTTCCTTGTGACAAAGCTTCCACTGGAAGCTTCCCCAACCACTTCCTCTCCCCAGTTAAATTTGTTTACTTGCCCATACACGTGGCTACTGGAAATGATTCTAGACTGTGCTACTGTCTTCTTCTCAATTTTTCTTGCGCTTTCCTTTATTTCTTTCTTTCTTTATTTTCTCCTCTCTCGACATTCTTCCTTCTAATTAAAGACCTGATTTTTTAGTTGTAAATCATCTGTTCTTCACCCGACGGTAGGCCAATATCTAATTTTCTTCTCTATATTTTTTCCCAATTATTTTTCATTTTCTTCTCTATTTTTTCCTCTTATTATTTTTCTCTTCAAATCTAATTTAGTTTCTGGTGTGTGTATTTTAGCAGGAGAAAACCAAAACTTATTGACACAAACCCTACGTGAAGTTAAGATCTTGCTTTTGTCTTGGTTTTTCTATGGGCATTTCTTTCTATTCTCCCACAGTTCGATTTAATTGGACTTCTTCTCCTGTCTATTTTCTATTAAATTCCTTTTTTTGTTCCTTCAGGGAGGCAGAGCAAATACAAGTTATTTGGAACTGGAAGGGGTCAGTTACGTTGTTTGTTATGCTTTCTCTCTATATTTCTGGTATTCGTAGATTGTCTCTCTATATTTTTTGTATTTGTAGATTGTGACATCTTCAATCAAGGATAAATCTGAATCGGACTAACAAGTTTTTGAATTTTGTTCTCCTTCACAGGTGGTCTATGGAGTTTGGAGCACATAAAAATGGGTCTCCTGAAATCAAAATAGATTGAATTGGTACGTATTGTTACAATTTTTATACCACCTGTAGACAATATGCCATTTCAATTCTTAAGTTGACCATAATTCCTTGATCTTTAAAATGTGTTTTCACCATTCACATTTAAATCCTTTTTGGGAAACCATGCACATAACAAGAAAATTGAAGGAAGTTGGCATTTTAAATGTTCAACCATTTTTTTATATTTATTTTTATAATCTGAATAGATAAAATTTACACTTTCTTTTAGCAAACGCAAGCATAATAGTCTTCTATTTTTAATCGCCTTGCACGTACGTATCGTGAAATTAGTGCAAATTATTATGAATAATTTTCTGATTTATGGAGTTATGACTGGTGCAGTTTTTTTCGTTGCATCTTAGAAGAGTGGACATTTCTTTATGGCCCAATATTTCTTGCTGAGCTCTACATGGTGAAACATACGATAGATTTCTCGACATTTCAAAATCTTTTATTATGTGTTCCTGATGACATTATGTACTACAGGAACTCTATATGTTATTGGATGACTACTGGGAGAGAATGAATCTCAAAGTTCATATTTATATTTCAGCAGGTATGCCCTCTTTTCTACTGCTTTTCACATTACTTGGTAATGAGCAATAAAGTTATGATGGTGGATATAAACTATTCTGACTGTTTGTGATTTTTTTTTTGTTTGGTATATTCCTAAATTCGCTTCTTTCTTTGTATTTTATCATTAGCATTCATCTTCTATTCAAGTGATCTGTCTTAAACTCTTAATCTACTGTTAGTGGTAGGCTTGATATATAATATGTGAATCAGCTTATTGTTTATATAATATAACAAAAAGAAAGTGATATTAGACATGCATCTTTCCACGTTGTAAATGTAATTATCAAATTCTGTTTGATTGGAAACTCTCAGCAGTTAGAATGTTTTGTTTTTTGTCCATCTAATTTCTTGGGCCAAACAATTGTTGGTATTGTTGCAGTGTTTTATTCTTCTAAGTTCAGGATTTTTCTCCTCCTGTGCTTGAAAATAGTGTGATTTTGTAGGATGTAGCTGCTTCAGTTATTTATGTTTTTTTTTTATATATATCTGAGAATACTCGGCATGTATTAATGGATTATATGATGAGGATACAGCAGTGTGATGTTTTTTCCACGCATTGTTTGTTTGATATTCAGTTTGATTTTCGTACGAAATATTCAATTATGTTACTGTTTCACATTTAATTTACAGATGCTCATGTATTATGTCATGACACATAGATGCTTCGTCTTTTCATTTTTTGACTGTTGTGGTTTCGATGAACTTCGCGTGCATATGTTATACTGTCGTGCATATATATATAACTCACACACACAAACTGCCGAATAGAGCTTCTCTCTCTCTCTTTTTTTTCCCTTTGCCTTTTTTGTTTAAACCTTCCTAGATTTTTGTTTGTTCTATTTTTTGGGGAAGGGGGCCTTCATTTAGTTTTTTTTTTTCAATTTCTCGCCTGAATGTTGGTGTTGTTCTTATTCAGTTTTTTGACTGTCATTTAATTAGTTTCTCCTTTTTTTTTCCAGCTTTCGTGTGCACTGTGATCCGACAATTATGGAGTGTGGGCGTGCAACAACAAAGGTAATATTTTGAATGTCTGATTTCTGTGACTTTGCTCTTTGATGATGTCTGACTTTTACTTATGATACAGTGATTATCAGTTCCACAAAATGTATTATTATCTTTTCTCGGCTGTTGTATTTGCTTTTTTTATTTTCTGTAAATATATATTTAACTACTCTTTCCCTGATTCGTTTGATGGTAGAAAAAGGAAATGTTCTCCTCTGACGATCCATGTTGATGTAAATTCCGAGCAGTCGAAAATAATAGATTCGAACTATATAATATTTTAAAATCTAAGAATTTTTTTTAAAATCTAAGAAATTTGAAAGACGGACGAGTAGGCCTTTTATTTTTGAAGCTTCATCCATCTGTGCACGTGTTTAGCACATATTTCTGTGCGAGCACACACACACACACACACACACACACACACACACACACACATATATATATATACATGTTCCTCTGTTTATGTATATAATTTATATATGTATATTTATGTTCGGATTTCAGAAAGCACCATCCACGATCGAGCTGGTATCAACGCAAGGATTGGCACGGGACAGTTTGAGGCACTAAATATCAAAATTGAAGACCTACACTACTTAAATCCAAGGTATCAATTTGCTCTATCTTTCATTGAAGTGCATTATTACATTTAAAACATCTTATAAACAACAAGATTATTCCTTTTTAGATCATCGCCAAAACCTATTAAAAAGTCTCATTTAATTTTGATGAGAAAAATAAAAGAAAGAAAAATTTGTTAAATTCTTTTTTCTCTAATTTTCTTTCATCTGTTTACTGTGTTAATTTCTGGATGTTCTTTTTACTTTCAGGGCAGAGAAAAAAACTCAAGATTGGAACTTGGAGCTGTTTAACACACGCAATTTCAATTTCAAGGTTGTCTTCCAACATGAGTTTTTTTTTTCTTCAGATTTATGGTTTATCAGATATTTTTCTTCATCTTGGCCGTTGAAAACATGGCTCAACAAACGAATTTTGTTCTTTTAGTACTCTGTCACCGCGTTCTAAGGTTCCCCCAGCATCGTATGCAATCCCAGAAGATCTTTTTCCTAATGAATTGTCTGCCAAAAAATTGAGATCCAGGTAAATACTACAAACACAACGGAATTTCAAAGACTGTTTTTACATCTTTGCTAAATATTGATTTTCTTTGTAATTACATGTTTTCCAATTCAGTGTTGCAAGGAAGATACTCAATGTTTAGAGACAGCTCCGCTACTTTGACATTTTTGGCATGAATGGAATGTTCATTTTATGGGCATTATGCAGTTTTGGTGTATATATATTTTTGCCTACCAAATATGAACGTGCTCAAACTTTTTTGGGAAATATATGTAAGTTACCTATAATATTGAACTCAAAACTGGTTTGATAATGCCCAGTATATGCTTAATTCTCATCATAATAGGTATGTAAACTAACTTCTGAATTATGATTGAATGATGCTTAATTCTCATCATAATAGGTATGTAAACTAACTTCTGAATTATGATTGAAAATCATTCGGGTTATGCCCAATGAATTATTATTACTCACCATACCATGTAGATGCCTGGTGTCATGTGCCTCTTATTCCCGATTTCATATCGTTCAATGTAGGTTTGCAGATGGCCGCCAGCGTAGCGCGGGTCTTTTGCTAGTACACTCTAAAGTAAATAATTCGCAACTTTATGACAAATAATATTTTTTACTATTCACAAACTCTCATTGCTCTGTAATTTAACTTGACAATAAAAAACTTAACGCAATTTGGTCAAAGTGGGCATCGTATTGTAATTAAGTAGATGTGTACAAAATTGTGTATTTATTTACAATTGGGTAGATTGTTGGAAAGTTAAATTTATACTGCAAATATGAAAAGCCATAAACTATTTAAAAGGGCACCTTATTTATAATCAGACCCTTTTTTCAATAATTCCTTGTTGCAGCATCTTGAAACTCTACCACAGCTATTTTTGTATTTATGCTATATCACATTTTAGAAGCCTTGTGGAACAACAATTGTAATCTTGCTAAATAAAGGAATGAACACTACAAAAGAACACGAAAAAGTCGACGGAATTTACCGACGGACTACAATTCGTCAGTAAAAGGTCCAGCCATTACAGATGGCTAAAATTATCGACGACCTGCAACGGACGTCGCCCGTCGGTAATTTTTTATTTTTTATTTTTTTTATTTACTGACAGAGTACCAACGAAAATGGCCGTCGGTAATTTTAGTTTTTAAATATTTTTATTAATATATATTATCATTTAGTAATCTATATATTATTAAATATTATTTAATATATATACACACATATATATAATTATAATATAATATAACATAATGTATAATATTTATAATTATAATAAATAATACAATACATTTAACACACACACACACCACACACATATATATAATATGTATAATATATATTATATATAACAAATAAATAAATATATAAATAAATATATTTAATACACATTTATATATATAATAAAATATAATATATATATATATATATAATATATATGTATAGTAATATAATGTATTATATATGTAGACATATTATAATTATATTATTTATTATATGATTATAAGTATGTTTAG
>BMAC01000222.1:1072538-1108811 GCA_014905375.1 Phtheirospermum japonicum | reverse complement strand
CAGATTTTTTCTATTTTTTAAATTCATTAAATTATATATATGGAAGGACAAGGGTGTTTATGTATTTTTACAAATGCTCTTAATCAGATTAAATATTAAATCTTCAAAACATAATTCGTCCAGCCCTTCTTCCTTCTTTTCTCCCCCGTTTCTCCTCTCTCTTTCAAAAACAGAAAATCGGCCAGCAATCCCCCCTTCGGCTCCACCACGGCGGCGGCTCGGCGATTCTCCGTTGAAGCCATCACGAAGCAGCGGCAGGCGGCAGTGAAGCCACGATGGCAGCGGTGGCAGCGTTTCGCAGCGGCGGAGGAGCGCCGCTCCGCCCCCTCTGAAAGCGCCGGCGGTAAAAGAGACGACGAGGACGCGGTGAGAGCCGAAGTGGAGGAGAACTATAGCCGTTGGAGATTTTGGCTAAGGATCGGTAGAGGGGCTTTCTGAGGAGATGGAGATGGCCGAGGATGGGTAGGTTGAAAATAGGAGATGGAGGGAGTTTTTTCAGTGTGTGGAGAAATTGATTGGTGAAGACGTAAAAGGCAAATATGAGTGGAAGGTAGAATAAAAATGGAGCCTCCATTTCGTTTTTCTTTTTGTACGAGTAATTCTGAAATTGAGGCAGTGCTATAAATATTTTCAGTTTGCCCCAATAAATGTTTTTCAGTTTGCTCATCTTGATGCGAAGGGACCTGGTTGCTCATCTTGATTATATTTATACTCAAAGCCATAAACAAGCCATAATTTAAAAAATAAAATGGATGATATTTTCTTCATTTTTCGGCATGTTTCTTTCTTTTGTTCCATTATTATTATTCCATTTCCTATTTCTCTTGCTTAGATTTGTTTGTATTACTTTGAATGGTTTTATAAATATTTGTCAACATATGTTGAGTTAAGTTTGGTAATATTTCACTTGGTTTAAATACATGTTCAATTATATGTTGATTATATTTGGATGCCAGTGGTGATGGTTTGGCTCCGGACGGCGATTTGGATTGTCGGTGGTGGTTTCGGATGGCTGCGATGGCGAAACTCGGCGGCGATGTTGGCCGATTTTTTTTTCATTGAAAAAAAGCAGTGTTTAGTGTAGTTCAAAAGCACCGTAACAATATAAGAAAAAGCACTCCAAATATTGCACAGTGCAATTATGTCCAGATTCATTGTGCTTTTTATACAGTATTGTAGTGCTAAAATCAGTCATGTACGATGCTTTTACATTTTTTAGATTTTATATATATATATATATATATATATATATATATATATATATATATATATATATATATATATATATATATATACGTCTTAAAACATGCAATATGTATCTTAAATTATAGATCTTGAGAATGTGATTAATTTGATATATATTTCATTCAAAACGAATAAAAATTGAAAAAGTTATGATTTGTTGAAGATTTTAGTTTTATTTCAAAATTTTTAATTTGCAATTTATAGACGAAATTTGCGATACTTTTTTTGTATACAATCGCAGTGTTTTTTTTCTTAATCTATCGTGCTTTCTAAAGAACAATGTAGTGATCTTTGTAAACATTGATATATGTCTAAAATACCATTTTTAATTAATTAATGCATTTTTTATTTTTTTTATTACCATGCTGACATGTCATAATCTCAACCATCAAGATTATCCAATCTAATGGTCAATGATACGGACCAAAATGTCCATACGTAATATTATTTGATATATGAGGTTATTTATGTTAAGCGACCTCATCTCCTGAAGAGGGTGAGTATGATGATGAGTTCTCATATATGGTCGTGACCTCTTGTGGTTTGAGTTGTGTACTTGAACTCGGTTATGGGCCTTGTGAATATCAAGCCGAGCTTAGTGTGAGTGGTTTATGAGGTTTCGGTGGACCGTATGGAAAGAATAATGAGCTCAGGCCTATTCTATTAATTTAATGAGAGGTTTATTATTTATGGGAACTTAACATATAGGAGGAGTCCTAATTCTAAGTCAGATTTATGGAATCGTGGTAAAAGAAGGTAATCCTGACTTCTCTTATATCTGTAAAAGGAGGTGCATACCTCTCATTATTTTCTAAGTCGATATTGCTTTATCGCATTATTGTGTGTTTTGGAAGAGAAGTATTTCGCTTACTGGGTCTTAACGGGTGGGGACTCCGACCTGTTCAAGGCTAAGAGGATATTTCAGGTCGCTGATCTCTATTTTGAGGTTAGCCCCTATATTTGGTAGCCCAACTTTTTGTACTTATCAGTCAAGATGAGTCCCTAGATTCACATAACATGGTTCCATTTGAACCTAACCATATATATTATAATATCAAATAATTACAAGAAATTGAGTTAGCCTATTTGATCATAAGTAAGTTTGGAGCGCGAGAGGTCGCGTGTTCTGAACCGTATTTATTTTCTTATTGAAGATGCTTGGGGGAAAATAATACCCGTTGGTGGATTTTTTTCCAGTGGAAATTGGGTCGTAATGAAGATAAAAGATATGAGCTGATTGTAGATGCTTAGGGGAGCAAATAATTTGGCCTTTTTTAAACAACGTTCTTTTTTTTCCGTTTGCAAGGAATAATCAACGAAAACTAAAAAAAATAAAAATTCCTCACAATCTCGCTTCTGCAAAATAAATTCCTCTCAGAAAACAAAAAGGGTTCGGATATTGGCACCCCAAAATTTTATAAGTTGACCCCATTATTTTTGGACAAAAATAGACATATTTGAAAAGACAAAAATAACCTTCTTATAAAATTGATTTAAAAATTAAAAAAGAAAAATACATCTTCTTCTTCTTCTTCCCAAAACCTTCAAGAGCCACTTCAAAACAAAACCCAGTAATGAAGGATGCTAGATAAATAAAATGAATTATCCAAGTTTTCTCCAAAATCTTTCAATGTTACAATAATCACATTGCTATTTTTTGTGCGTTTTTTCATCGCTTTTTGGTCATAAATTGGTTTATTAGGGTTCATTGTCGAGATTGTGTTCGAACTGGTAATGATGAACATAAACAGGTTGTTCAGAATTTTTTTTCGAACATATCATAATTTCTGTCAAAAAACAGACTGTTCGGACCAAATTTTCGAACATGAATTTCAAGTTCGAAAATTTTCTTCGAACAGTTTTTTCTTTTTGCCTAAAAACAGAGTGTTCTAAAAATTTTTTCGAACATTAGACATTTGTTCTATGAAAATTTTCGAACATTACACATTTGTTCTAAAAATTTTTTTCGAACATTACACATTTGTTAAAAAAAAATAATTCGAACACAACTTCATTATTCTAGAACCAGAGTCGAACCATACTTATTCCAGATTTCTTTTTTTCAAAGTTTTTTCTGGAGGAACAACAATTTTTATATAAGAGACTTACCCTAAATGTTTGATTGCTTATTATTATCCGTCTTCTTGTTGTTTTTATAATATTTCGGAAAAGAATATCTTCATTTTTCTCATTTTTTTCTTATCATTCTTCTTCATTTTTTTTTCTTTCTCGTCTTCTTGCTTTTATGCGTTTTTTTCATTGTTTTTCCTTTCTTTTATTTTATAATCTTTTTTGTTTATATTATATATTAGATAAGGGTAAAATAGGGAGTTTATGATGTTGGTTTAGTAAAATTCTAATATATTAAAAAGGGCGCGAATATACGCACCCCAATAATTTATGAATCGACCCCAAGTGATAAAAACACCCCAAAAACTTTTAAAATGTATTTTTTTTACTAAATCAACCCCACAAACACCCTATTGTACCCTTATTTAATATAATATATATAATATAATAATAAAACTAAAATAAAAAGAATAATAATAAATTGAAAAAGAAAAGAAAAGGAAAGTGAGAGAGGAAGAAATGGCGGCGAAGAAAGAAAACGCAGGCAAAGGAGAAAAAAAGGGAAAAAAGAGAGGAAAAAATTGCTTTGAAAAATCCATATAATTTACTAAGAGAAAGAATGGAACGAGGTGAGTCATCAAACGTACGGGATAAATTTCTCATTGGGTTTGATTCACTTATTTAGGTTAGGGTTTGAAGTTTTTGAAAAAATTACCGTGTTCTACTCTGGTTCGTAGAACCAGAGCCATCTGTTCGGTTGAAAATTTCGAACATATAGGCCATGTTCATAAATATCAATCGAACAATATGCAAGTGTACAAATAATATATTCGAACATATGTATAATGTTCGGTCAGAACTTTCGAACATACATCAATTGTTCATTAAAAACACATCGAACTTATTCGCGATTTTCAACCCAATAAATAGTAATACACCCAAAAAAAGAGAGAAAAAAGGATTAAAACAGATAGATGTCAAGAATAATAACATTATTCATCTTATTCTTATCATTATCCTCCATTCTTACAAGTTTTAATGTGAGTTTTTGTTAAATATTGAGAGAGGTTTAGGATGAAGAAGAAATTACGAGAGTTTATATTTTTGTTTTATAATAAATAAATAAATATATATATATATATATATATATATAATTGCATAAATTTTATTTTTTCAATTTTGATTATATATTGTGAGTAAGGTTATTTTAGTCTTTTCATTTAGGGTTATTTTTATCTAAAATATTTTGGGGTCAACTAATAGTATTTTGGGGTGAGTATATCCGCGCCCTTTTAAAAATATTATTGGGATGTTCTCTTACATGGGTTAACTTAACTCATCAAATTTTGGGCGCAAATATCCGCCACCATACAAAAACCTTTTCATACTTTAATGTTAGAAACTGAGGCTGAGGATTCCAAATCCAATTTAACCTCACGTCAAATTCCCAATTTCTTCCTGAATTGCTAATATTTAACTACCCAACTCTCGATTGAGCAACGATTGAAAGCGTGGAGAATCAAAAATTAAAATTAAATCACTTACTTCCGCCATTTTAGTTCCGACGAAAAGACCCTTTCTTTCGAGTGCTGCTATAGAGATGTTGAGGATGCCAATTTTGTGCAATTTAGATATGGAATGTAGCAAGAAAGGACCAGATGGGCGATGGGGAGGCGGTAGCACGCAGTAGACATGGATTTGAAATCTCGCAAGTTACACGACGATTTCGAAAAGCGACCATGGCTTTGGGAAAGGGGTGCGGCCAGATCCTAGAGGTAAACTGAGGTTCCCGTCGGCTCTGTTTTTTTTCTTCTTTTTCCTTTTTTTAAGGGTTGACTTGGGCTGGTGATGGCTGTTGCTGTATTTTTATTTGTTCTTGTAAGCCCGATAAATAAGTGTATGTGTGGCCATTGCTTGTGCAACTTTGCAGGCCCAAAGGTGGTAATGGGTGTTAGAGTTTTGTTCAAAGTAGGCATTGTCCTCCTCACCTAATTTGTCCTTGTCAATCACGGAGTTCAAGAATGAGTTTTTATGCCCTGAATTCTCTTCACTGTGTCTATTTGTAGATGAGTTGAACATGTCATTTATATAATTATGGAAAAAGGAGAGCAGCAAGTGTGGTGTCTTTTGCTATAGCGTTATCTCTTTTTTGTGTATTTACTTTTACTTGGCTTTTTTTGGATTTTTACGTGTGGTTTGATGTTGGTAAATTGTGTTTTTTACTAAGTTTTTTGTGGTCTTGCTTGTTGTTTCATTTTATGTTTACCTTATTTTAAATATTTCTAGGTTGTGTTGTTATTAGAGTAAAAAGTGTAAGAACGGTGATAATATTTATTTTTAGGATGACTTTTGTTTTGGTGGTATTTCAGTCTTTTTATGTTTTAAAATGTGATGAACTAAACAGGTGAGTTTGGCGACGCTGACTCGATCTGGTGGATGTCTTTGGTGTGACCGACGAGGGGTTGTGTCGCAAGAGAGAGCGAGTTGCCGTCGGAGGAGAAGGCGACGTCCTAGAATAAGTGAGTTGAGTTCTTTTACTTTATTGTATCTATTTTAGTAACATGGGATGTTTTGGACCTCACTATATTATTTTGATCATTGATTAGTTGTGATTTATGGATATATTGTTTCTTTATTTTGGAGTTTGGAAAGAAGGTTGTTTCTGTTGTCAACTTTTCAATTGAAAAATGGATCAATTGTAGAACCATTTTCAGTTGTTGCAGGAGTTATGTTTATGGCATTGATTTTTGTGGGAAAATTTCTATGTACAATTCTTGTTGTCATTGAGCCGTGAAATTAATTAATCCTCTTTTCCTATTTATTTATCCATGATTATGTGGTTTACCGTTGATAGTTGTCCCAATAGAGGGATTTCTACCGCGTCCTCGGTGCTCGTACTTGTTAGCTCCATGGGGCTGAGCTGCAGAACCTAATTTACATGTTTGACGACCTTGTTTGAGAAATTTTTTTTTTTTTTGCTATACCCAAATTAGCGATCCATTATTTTACTTGTAATGATGCTAGAATAATAATCATGGAAATATAATAAAATATTATTTATATTATTGTGCAGATTGGAACATGGTGTTTATCATATCTCAAGATTAAGAGAATCAAATTCCAAAACTTCCAATGAATTTTATTCTGGATACTGGTATCTGAGGCAGGTAAAATCAATATTTTTGTACCCTTTTTTATATTTGATAGTTTTTGCAACTTTTGATAGCGTATGTGGATGGGAATGCACTTGAAAATTTGAAAGTAGACTTTGAGGTCCAACGTGATAGTACTTGGAATATGGGATTACACAAAATAATATTCGTTGTATATGGAACCATGATATAAATGTGAAAGAGTTGTTGAGCGATTAGTGTTTTCTTGTCCATTAAATTTTTTAAAGCGATTAAGTATATGAAATTACATGGGAACAAAGTTAGTATATAGAATAAATTTTGGAGACCTGGCAAAAGAGATATAATCAGATATTTTGTCTCATTTTGTATTGTTCTCAAATCTCTAATATGTGATTTGTTGTCTGCATTTGAGGACTCTTTTTTAATGGTTCTTAGTGGTTATTTGAGAATCTTATTTTTCATCTCAATCTTTTCTACCTAATCACCATTTTAGTTAATCACATATTAAGACAGACAGACACAAGGGTACTTTATAAGATTCTCAGTGAAATAAGTTGAAGGCACTGCTTTCACAAACACTGGATGTGTGTTTTATTTAATAATATGTCTCGATGATGAGCTCTCCTACTTGGTAAAAATATTTAATTAATTAATTAACTTTATTTTCCTACCTATGGTGATTAAAAATATTTGTAACTGTGAAGGTTGATGAGAGAGTTGTTTTGAAATAATTCAATTATCCGTTTTTTTTTTTGGATGCATTAAGAGAAGTTGCGTTTTGATACTTTGATTTAATAAAGCTGGAGTCTGAAGCTTTGTCATTTCGTGACGATCGTGCACAGTCTAGCGGTCTTGCTCTCAAGAAAATGTGGTCCTTGTTTAACAAATATCATTTTTTAAAACCCAAACTAGGGAGCCATCAACTCGATTGACTTTTAATGATGTTACAATAATATCACGTAAATCTAATGAAATGTATATTGATTTTATTGGGGCAGACTGGAGCATGGTGTTTATAATCTGTCAAAAAATGAGAGAATCAGCTACAAAGTGATATAAGGTGTATCAAATTCCAATGAATTTGATGCTGGATGCCAGTTATGTGAGTCAGGTATTCAGTGTTTTTATTAGTTTTATTTTATTTTGAATATTTAGTGTTATTTCATTTTACTATACTACTACATCATGGTTTAAATTAGTGAATAAATCTTTAATTTGGTATTGAAACTGCACCATCAGATTTATATTTGTTTAAAATGCCCAGAAAGTTGAAAATATTATCATTTCCACATGTATAAAGTATGTGTCTCGTGGTATTCATACCTAAACCAAAGTTTTTTTATAATGTTTTCATATTAGCGGACATGTTGTGTGTGTGTGTGTGTATATATATATATATAATAAAGTAGGAAATACGACATTAGATTGGAATTGGAAAGTTTACGAGGAAAGATTAGTGGTTTCAAGTTTTTCCTTATTATTATCTTTAAGGTTTTAGTTTTTGATTTGCTTTGTTTTTATGTTCATTGTTTTGGGGTATCTGATGCATCAGTGAACAGTACCTCTTCCAGTGTCGAGCCTTCTAGAGCACCGTCGGTGTGCGAGCCCCTGAACATGTGATATTTTGGATGCAAAGTGAGTTGAGTTATTTTTCTTTATTGTATTCATTTTAGTAACATTTGATGTTTTAGGGTTCTCTATATAATTTTGATCAGTAGTAATTTATGGATCTTATGTTTGTTTTCTTTAAATTGGAGTTTGGAAAGAAGATTAGTTTTGTATGTCATACTCTCTGTGTTACTTGCCAAGTAAGACCATCTTAATATAATAAACTTAAATCAAATGAAATTTGTACTGAATCAAATGAAATTTGGGGTTATATATATTAACATAATTCATTTAGAATTATGACTTTCAATTAAAAACTAAAACTTATGTTAGCAAATATATTTTTTCTGTCATCAAACATGAAAGTGAAAAAATTATTCAGCTACATTGATGCTGAGGGGACATTTAGGCAACAAAGACTTCTACAAATAGCAGACATGTGAACACAGCTTCATCGAGATTGAAAGGCGTGTTTAGGCTTGGCTGAATGGCGCTGATGTCTTTGGGAATGTGGCATATGCCCCGGCATATAACATTGATCATCGATCTAGGTTTTGCTTGAAGCTACATCTATAATGGTGAAACGAGGTACAATCTGGTTTTCATGTTTATGCTCAGTTGTGCTTTCGAAAAGTTTTTCCTGCTTTTTCTAGAAATTTGTTTGGTCATGAATTGACCGATTTCCCACGAATGGTTTTTTCTGGGCAATTAAATTTCCTTCAGATTTTTCTTTCTCTTCAGTTCCTTTACAAACATAAATTTACCTTAATTTTTTTCTGCCGAAATTAAACTACGCCTCCTTCGGGTAATTGACAGTTTTTGGTTCGTCAGCAGCAAACAAATGCCATCGAAGAATCTGTAACACTTTTCGATTTGTTTTTTTTCCAAACACAGGTTTCGGACAGTGGTGTGAAGAACAATACGCTTGACTAATGGCGTTTTCTTCTTCAAATTGATGGACGGAACTTCCTGAGCCCTTTTTCTTGGTTCGGTTTCCATGCCATGGGTATCTGGTATTTTTGTTTTTTTATTTAACTTTTTATACATGTTTCATTTCAATTTACTATAACTGTTATTATTATTTTAATATTCCGGTCTAATTTTTGTGCATTCATGTGTCTGTGATATTGTCCCATCTATGCATTTTTTCTAAAGATTAAATCTCTGTTGTTTATCTAAATAAGTTGAAAAAGTGTGGTATTATGTAACATTTTCAGTTTTTATGCATGTAGAAGCCATTAAAGGTAGAACAGAAGCAAGAATGTACAGTTTTGTTGTGATTGTTAATTACACTTTTATTTTGCAAAATTTAAAACTCTTTTAAGTTTTGTATGAGCTTGAAAATTTTTATATTGTCTTCACATTCAACTCACTTAAGATTTTTGGCGAATTTAGAACTAAATCCAAAACTTTTGAAAACATAGTGTGGTTTCACAAACTTTCCAGTGGATTAAATATGGCTTATTTTGTTACACACTGACATTGCATGACTAAAATTGTAGCTTAGCTTCAATTTAATGTTTTGTGACACAGTTTCAAGAATTGAACTTGATTTAATCAACTAGACTATTAGTACGAGAAATTGAATTTGTGAAAGATAATTAGTGGAGATTCATGGGGTTTAGGAAAGATAAAAACTAATAATAGAGCTCCATATCCTGGTCAAGAGCTCTCTTACATGAACATTTCATAGTTTTATTATATGTAGTTTTACTTTTGCCTTTGTTTTTTTATTTTTCTTATTTATTATTATTTTTTTGTTTCCCTAATTAACTTTTTGTTTGGAACAGTGTTGGAAATGTTTGTAGAAAACAGGATAATTGGTTCTCTTGTGATTGATCATTACCAAAAGTTGGTAAGTATTGCTTTTCCCTTTTCAATCGTGTAACTCATTTTTGTCTCATCGTCATGGTGATTCAAGTTGAAGCTTTTATATTGAAACTACTAATATTTTGGGATAATTTATTTATTGTTAATATTTTTATTTATCTTTGTGATTTGGTTGTGGGACAAATTTAATGGAAGGAATTAATGTGTAACATGATTTCACACTTTACTCTGCAGAACAATGATAGTTGCCAACGCCAGAGACTGTAGTGCTCGGGAAAAGAGGCAGAGCCATAGAATTGTCTAAAGAATACAAGCTTAATTACACGCCGGAGATTGTCGAGTCGTGTTTGGCAAACGAGGTGGAGCCATCGAATTGTCTAAAGACCACAGAGCCATCTAATTATTTATCAAGGTTTTTCTTATTTTTTCAGCAATTTTACTAGAATTGTTTTAGATTTTTTTGAACTATTTTTTCATAGATTGATACGGGTGGTTTTTGCGCTTGATGCATATTGCTATTGATCCTATCTCTCTATTATGAAAAAGAAATTCAACATTTTTGAATTCATAACACGAGCTCTATATACTTTCAAGTGTTAACTACAAAAAAATACTACCTCTGAGCTGTAGACTAATTAAAAAATGGGAAAATTCCCATTCGGTGACAAATCCAAACATCCGTCTACCATTTAATCCTTCTAATTTGTTTTGTCCCATATAGGCCAATCGATATTATTAATTAATAAATTATAATTAGGAATTGACCATCTCATCCCTAAATAAAATCACGACACCTCTTCCCTCCACCGAATACCAAATTTCCCGTTTTGCGTGCCGTTCTGCTTGAAAAATGGAGATGATTAATCTGATAATTCCGTTACATATTTATTTTCCATCCCGATTCATGGAAGTCTGGTTTTCATCATCCACTATTACTTTTCCGTTGATCCTCTGGTGTGAATTTCTACTAATTTAACGGGTTAAGAATTTGTTCCTTTTTGGTGTGAATTTCTACTAATTTAACGGGTTAAGAATTTCATACTAATTTGGTAATTTTATACTAATTTGGTAATTTACTGATGTGAATGAATATGATTGAGTATTATTTCATAAAATTTAATTCCATACTCCCTTCTTATAGATTTTCATACTTATTATTTTTTGTTGTTAGCGGGCATGATTGAATTTCTTACATATTATTTTTAAGAATTTCATACTTGTTTCTATGAATTTTTAGAATTTCATAATTCCATAAAATTGTGCGGGGATGAGATTTTATGGAATTCTAAAAATTTATAGAAAGAAGTATGAAATTCTTTACAAAGTGAGTATGAAAATTTATAAGAAGAGAGTATGAAATTCTATAAAACGTKTTTCCAAATTAGTATGAAATTCTCAAATCAAGATAAAACCAATTAAATCCCGTTAAACTAGTATGAAATTCTAATAGACTTTCCCAAATTAGCATGAAAAAACTAGTATGAAATTCTAATAGACGAAAATTAATAATGAGGAAAGTATGAAATTTGAGCTGCGGAATCAAAGAAATCATCTTGATTATTTGATAAGGATTAAGATCGAGATTTGGAGATGGAAATAGAAAAACCGTACAAGTAAAAGAAGAGTGCTGAGTTTAATTACGGGGTAAATTAGGTATGTGTATCATAGGAAATAAATATATAAAATATAAAATATTGTTTGGACTTAATGGAATACAGATATTTTCTTTTGGCCTAAATGGTCAAAGCCCCTTAAAAAATATATATATATCCTCTTTCAAATTTTCCAAATTTGAAGGGATAATCACGCACACCTGAGTTTAGGTTGATATAAAAAGTTAAAAAAAATAAAAAATAAAAACTTGAGGTTTGATTCTATTTTACACTTTACCCCCTTTATAAGAAAAAATATTTCAAATACGCACCTTCGGTTTGTAAAAATATTACAATTATCTCCTTAAATTTCACATAAAATTAATCCTTTTTTTTGTAATTTTCTCTCTCTCTCTCTCTCTGTATATATATATATATATATGTGTGTGTGTGTGTGTGTGTGTGTGTTTCTGTAATTATCCCAAACCTCATTGACAATTTTTGTAATTACCCCCTTACTTTAAACTCATGAGATAATTCTTTATCTTGTTGAATCATGCATTAAAGGATACTTAAGATTGTCGAGATGAACTAATACCAGTTTAGCATTGGTTGTCCCTTCTATGACCTCTCTTACTATCCACACTGATTAATTATATGGGATTACGGCCTCGTGTGGGTGTGTAAATATTTCCTTCTTGAAATATTTTGAGTATTGTGTGCAGATGAGAATCTATATGCCGTTGTACAATATTTTGCGGAACCACTTGGAAGATATCATGTCACGATGCTTTAAGCATCGCACCACATGTTCCATTGGTTGGGTCCTTAGCAGGCTCCATTGCATGTGTCTCTTGTTATCCTATTGAGCTTGCAAGTACTCGTATGGAGGTAATATTATGTTAGTTATTCACGACTCTTCATTATGAATGTATTCTTTTTGGGTAGTTTGAGAAAGATAATTACTGTTCTTCAACTCACACAACTCGAATAGTTTTTTTTTTCCCCGTTTGTATGTTTGATATTGTTTCTGTGTTTGATGTGGTCTGTAGCCTCCAGGAGTGTGGAAAACTTTAATTGTGTTGTCTTTCCTATCAAGGGAACTAATAATCTTGTTTTGTATAAACATATCCTGTTTAAAATCTATTTTTCTAAAAGAGCTAAGTGAGATATCTTTAATGTATGATAATTTGGACTTAATTATAGTATTATTTTGTTAGGCATTGGCTTGCTTTGAAAATTGCACAATTTATGTCCGTTGGCCATATAGTGTTGTGATCTTTTTTTATTTATATTATATATTTTTTTTTACAAAAAATGAGGCCATTCTGTGACTCATCATTTGGAGAAGGATTGTTCATTGATCGACAATTTTCTTGTACCACATAACTTATGTAAGGTAATGATATGTCGTTTTCATCTCTCTTTTTTTAAAAAAAATCAAATGCTTTATATTCCTATTCCTTTTTTTAGGTCTAATTACAAAAACTACCCTAAAATTTCCCTAATTTGATATCCACTTATCTTTCAATTTTACAAATACTTTGCATCAGTTCAAAGCTATTATATATGGACTGGCCTCAGATTTTCTGCAGTTCACTGGTCATATATATATATATATATGTAGTGCAGCTTATAAAAAGAATCTTGTGGTAGGAGATGAGTAGAGTGTATCAAGTGTCCTTGGTCAAACTCTTGTGCTGGTTTCGTAACTGAGAGCCTTGCAGCTGCCATCACATGTTCTCTAGATGTTGCAAGAACAGAACAGTGTATAGTTTTTTGTTTTTTTTAATTATGTTAAAAGTTTGTAATATCTATGAATAAATAGGAGGAATAATTACTGAAGTGCAAGCTGGCTTTCCACCCTTAATTTGTTGACAATTATTTATGGATTAACAAATAGGACCTTATTAGAATAATTTTATAATTACTATATATTATTATTGATTATCTAAAATTATTGATAAGCACCATTACCCAAGAAATTCAAAATTCTCGTGGGCCAAGGCCGTGCATTGCACAGCCTTTGCTCTCTAGTAAGATAAGAAAACAACAGAATTTACTGTACCCACTCCTCTGGTTGACAAGTGGCTTCATCTTCTTTTGACAACCCTTTTATCTGAAGAAAAGTGATCGGTATTTTCCCACAGCCTAACGGCCCGACAAGAAATCCTCTTTAGAAATTTCTTCCCAATTAAACCCTAATTTCTCCCTCACCATCACTTTCTCATCTCGTTGTCCGGCGATATTCAGCCACCGGCGAAACTCTATTCCCTTTTATCTTTCATTTTCCAGCAAGAATCCGATTCAGGTGCTGATTGTGGCTGTTTGGTACAGGAGCGACGACGACCAAGGGCTAAAGAGATGTGGTGGAGGATATGTGGTAAGGGAGAGACGACCAAGTAGAATTTTTTTTTAATCATACCTAATAATTATACACAGCAAGTGATTATTAATTTTCTTACAGGAAATGTGTATTTTTTTTTTCTTTTTGTGATTAGACACAACCTTCTGAGTACCTATTTTTATTTTTTTTAGTTATCCGTCAAAATTATACACAACAAGTGATTATTATTAATTTTCTTACATGTAAAAAAAAAAGAACAAAATATGTTAGACAAACTGTCTAATATTCTGCAATAGATTCTCATTCCTTTGAATAAGATTCTTATCATTCAATCCGAGCTCCTATAAGACGATGAATCCTGGTAAAAGTACAAACCACTTGCACAAGAAGCTTTGTCACAATTCTATACTCAAATATAGATATTTGATAGTTAAAACTTAGTTTATTTTTTTTAATTGTTTTCTCAGGATACAATTAATGGTAATAGCCATAACAGTATAACACTTATCATTTCTGTTAAAATAGATGATGTCATTAGATAAAAACCTTTCTTTTCCTAGCAAAAATAATCATATTTGTTAAATATGAAAAGTTTAATATCTTATTTAGTCAGCTATGTGTGATAATTAAGTGTCTGCGCCCGAGGCATCTTAAGATAATATGTTTTTTGTTGACAACTGAGGCCTTTTGACATGGTTTCTTTAACATTTGGCTTTTTAGGCTATGCCTTGATCTATATGGAAGATGAGCGTGATTGAGAGGATCTGATCAGGAAACTCAATAGATACAATTTTGTGGAAAAGGACGCCAACTACGTGTTGAGTGGACTAAGGTATTTAGCAATTTTGCTTTGTTGCAACTAGAATGTGTAATTACAAAAAATAATTAAGTTTAAACAAAAATATACTTATGAAGGGGATAAACGTTGGTCAATAAAACCGCCGGATAATTTTTTTAATTTTAGGTGAACCGTTTTTTTTTTGGTGCGTCTAATTAGATGAAAACTCAAGGATACTTTTTGATGTTAAAAATATTCACTCCCTTTAAGCAAAGTTTATGTAAGAGCATCTTTAGTACTAAAGTGAGGTTTATAAACCACCTCTTATGGGTTTACACTAATAAATGACTAAGTTTTGAGATTTGTGTTTGCAAACTAGCTCTCCAAGTGAGCTTCCTACTTTTTGAAAAAAACAAAAAAGAAACACTGAGGGAAGTTGCACCTCACACCTTTTACCCAATTTGATTCGCGTGAAACACACGTTTCTAAAGGCAAATGGAGGCAACAGAGGGATTGTTGCCACTGCCCCACCCCMWKGSCCCCMMCYTTTWWTYCYYYTTYCYTTTTTTTTTYCCCGTTATTTTTTCTTTTCCTTTTTTTTGTGTCTTTTCACATTGTTGAACGTTTTGTCTTTTGCATTTGTTTTCCTTTTTATCATTTTTTTCATTTCTTTATTTTTTTGTAAATTTTTTTATTTTTAATTACCATATACTTTTAGTGCTTTTATATTTTAATAATTTTTTTTTAACTTAATTTGAAATTTTATAAAAATATTTACACAGATATGAATTATAAAATAAATAAAGATAGTGAATGAAATATTTATTGAACTATAAAATTATGAAATAATTGAAAAAGAGTTGGCAAACATGTGAGCCCCATAAAAATGATGTTTGAGAGGTTTATTGATAATTGGAGTCTGTGTTTATAAGTGTAAGATTTATGTTTTGATGACATAGCACATTGGAGATTGAAAAAATTGAGGTTTGTAGAATGTTATTTGTAAAGACTCTCTAATATAAGATAATTTAAGTTGATGAATTTGGGATTAGTTATATCTTGTTAAAACTATGAATTTTGTACTTGTCTAATTTTTTTTATTAGAGTGCCTCGCTTTGGTGAGGCAACCGCCTATGCTATAGATATGCTTGGTGCCTAGGAAAGAAACTTCTTTATATGCCACCGATCATCATATATGGATAATAATCATACTTAAATTTTGAGCAGTTCACTAAAATTTGGTATCATATTTGCCGACAAAGTCATCGAGTCATTATTAACAAATACATGCATATCTTCTGGAGCAAGACCATAATTATAATTCCTATTTACAATTAGAAAAAAAATTGGTACCATTAGTAATATAGATTTTATTTTTTCTGCAATTTTTCTGGATTATATTGTTGTAAACTTTGTCGAATTATTGTTACTTATTGGGCGGGATCAGAGGCTGCCTAAATTGTTGGAATTAGAAATTCAGTAAGAAAAAAATGGAGCATGCAAAGAAGAAATATGTTCTATTCATCGGCCGTTTGCAGGTCAGTGGCTATGTATTCTTGTGTAGGTTTGTCCATTTGCAGGTCAGTGTCTATGTATTCCTGTGTAGGTTTGTTTCTATTCAGATTAACTTCCTTTTATTCGATTTTTCTCGGCATGTTTAGTTTTATGCTAAAATTCTTTTTCTTCACATTTGTTTTAAATTTTCTGTTTTTTATTCAAATTCTCTCTATAACTCTCCCGTGTGTTTGTGTTTGTTTCTCTCATTCTCTGTTTAAATGAACACTGGAAATTGTTTTATTTAACAAGGACTACGAGTTAACTGAAGAATATGAGTATTTTCAAAAACCCATTGTGAGATTTCTTTATGCTTTTAATGTGTGAAATCAAATTCTATGGAATAATATGAAATATTCCTTTTTTGTTTCTTTATGAATTTGTTTCTATGTAAACAATGGACTAACTTATTGACGGGGATGTGGAAAACAGCAATCTTGCGATCAAAATACTCAGATAATGAAAGTAATGACTCAAACATCTTAATGTGAAATTTAGAAGTTGCCTAATTGACTTGGCTAAAGTGTATTTGTTTACATGTACAACATATTTTTTGAAAATGTAATATATGTCGATAATTCATATACATGAGAGAGTTTTCTCGCATATATATTGGACAAATTTGAAATCATTTTAATTGAACGAAAGATTTTCAACAAGAGTAGAATTTTCTCTATTTTGTTAGATGAAAGATGATTCAGGGGAATCAATAAGCGAAAATAGAAAATGTGAGTATTTCTCTGGGCATTTATTGGCATGCTCATTTTCTCAATAAACATGTTGGTGGATATGGGTAAATTTCATTGTTCTTTTTATTTTTAATTCATTAGAATTTTTCATTGGGGATCTAGGATGTAAATCTATGAAAGATAAGACTATTTCGTTCGTAAAAAAACAGCGTACCCATAAAAAACACATCACCACAAATGGGTCATCACTTCCGCGTTGACCACTCAAGGATTGTGCTCTTGTAGAAGGCAATGTGACCCTTGATTTTGATTCTGTTTGTTGCAGCTAATGTGTCCCATAAGAAAAAAATATTTATTTTCATTACAAGTAGATAATACATTTTTCTTTTCTCTTTTATTAATTAATTGAGGTCAGTACTATTAAGCTTTTAGCAATATTTTAGAAATATATAATATTCATATGATCAAACAAAACTTATAACATTCCAATTCTTATTTAATATATCTCAAGTTTTTGTTGGGCCCAGGCCGTGCACGACCATTGTTTCCTAGTACGTGACCCCACAGCATCACCTTCCAATTGTCCAGGGCTGCAAATGCCGCCCCACCTTCCCTCCTTTCTTTTTTTCCCCCTATTTTCCTCCCCTTCTCTTCCCCTCCACCTGCGTATCTCCATCCCCATTTCCCAACCCCCTTCCCCTCCCCTCCTCATTTAATCACCCCCTCCCCATCCAAAAAGTTGCTCTTAGCAAACCTCTATTATAGGGAAAATAAAATTTGTAGTGTCTACAAAAATCCTTCTCAAAACCCCAACATTAATTTTTCTTTTCCTATTAAGTTTTTTCTTTTTTTTTATTAATGAAATTCAAACGAAACATGAACTAAAATCCCCGAATCTGTGTTCTCATTGTTTTTCCCCGGTTTTTCTTCTGGTTCCTTTCGTTGAGGAGTTATATCGTCTGCTTGTTTATTGGCGACGAAGGCCAAGGATTAAAGAGCTAGACGCGCAGGTTTTGTTCTCTTCATTTTTTTTTTCCAATAATCACATAGCCAGTGTGTGTGAAATCGACACACGTTCTATAAAAGAGGCTTGTAAAACCGAGTGACCTGTTTATTTGATTTCTCCTTTTTGGTATTAATTAGTGTTTATTGAAGTAAATTCTATGAAATAACTTGATTTTTTTTTGTTTTGGTTTTTTAAAAGATACACACATGTCTTGTATGCATAATCACAAATCACAAAGAAACCCAGAAGAATGGAAATGAGACGAGAATCTTTAGTTTTCTAGACACCATCCCAAAGGCCTTTCCCCTCACACCCCCGAGGTTTGCATTTTTCGAAATACCCATTTTCGAAAGACAAAACTCTTTTATACCCATAATGTACGAAAGATGTTTTCTATCCATTTCTGGATTGAAAAAGTTTAAAATGTACTTGTAAAATATAAAAGTTTGGGGCAAGTAGTTTGAAATATTTGGGGCGAGCAACATTATTTGGGTCGAGCAATACAAATATTTGGTATGGAGAGTGTTTTTTATGTTTGGGCCGAGAGTTGATAAATGTTTGAGTCGAGCATTTTAATATTTTGGGCGAGAAGGGTTATTTGGGTCGAGCAATACAATGGTTTGTGGTGTATGATTTGTATGTTAGGGTAGAATGGCAATAAAAGTTTGGGGCGGGTAGTTTAAAATATTTGGGGCGAGTAGTTTAATATTTTGGGACGGGATATTTTGTTCTTTTTATATTACAAAATGGGTAAAAAAGATATTTTGTTCGTTTATTGGTAAAAAAGAGTTTTACATTGTTTAAATTGGTAAAAAAGACAAGACTCTCTATATATAGCCAGTTAAGTTGCTCTTACTTTTTGTTGCAATTTCTAAACTCGAGCCACATCTGAAGGATCAATACAGAAATGGTTCTAGTTCCAAATTAGTATTTCTTAAATTTTCTTAAATTTCTTAGTAAGTAAACCCACTTAAAAAAAATAAATAAATGGTTCTAGTTGCCTCCAGGTAATCCCACAGCAACGGAAATTTAAGAAATACCTATTTGGTAAGATAAATGCAAACATCTGTATTGATCCTTCACATGTGCCTCGAGTTTAGAAATTGCAACAAAAAGTAAAAGTAACTTAACTGAGTATATATATATATATTAAGAAAAAATGTTAACCTCGGGGGTGTGCGGGCAAAAGGGGAAAACCGAATATCCTCGTCTCCTTTCCATTCTTCTGGGTTTTCTTTGTGATTATGCGGACGAGACATATGGGTGTATCTTTTAAAAAAACCTGAAAAAAAAAATCAACAAGTTATATTACTTCAATAAACACTAATTAATAGGAAAATCAAATAAACAGA
The DNA here is from genome assembly GCA_014905375.1 of Phtheirospermum japonicum. Lineage (NCBI taxonomy): Eukaryota > Viridiplantae > Streptophyta > Magnoliopsida > Lamiales > Orobanchaceae > Phtheirospermum > Phtheirospermum japonicum. The sequence continues at coordinate 1,089,606 of BMAC01000222.1, read as the reverse complement.
GTACTCGTTTTTACAAGCCTTTTTATAAAACGCGTGTCTATTTCACACACTGGAACAAAAAACGAAGAGAACATCGCGTCTAGCTCTTTTTCCTGCTTGAAAGCTCCTTAATCCTTGGCCTTCGTCGACTATAAACAACAGCGTTGCAGACTATATAACCCCTCAACGAAAGGAACCAGAAGAAAAACAGGGAATAAACACGGATTCGGGGATTGTAGTTCATTTTTCGTTTGAATTTCATTAATAAAAAAAATAAAATAAACTTAATAGGAAAAGAAAAATTAGTGTTGGGGTTTTGAGAAGGATTTTTTAGACGGTACAGATTTTCCTTATAATGGAGGTTTGATAAGAGCAACTTTAATGGGGAGGGGTGAGATTGTATGTTATATATATATATAAGCAGCTTCATTTTTCTTGATTTGTTTGTATGTTATATATATATAATTTTAAAAATCAGAATTTACAATTAATAAATTTATAAGTATATGGAGTACGTAGAAAGGTTCGATAGTTTATAATGTATAATGGCTGAACCAAACCGACAGACTGGGATCTTCGATTTAAAAGGCGTGAGCAACCTGTCCAATCTATCATTTGCTTATCGCCTCTTAAAAAAAAACCGAACCCTAGTAACAATGTCTTCAGTTTCCAATGAAAAGAAGAAAAATGTGATCCCCCAACTGCCGGTCTGGGAACCGAATAAAGAGAAACTCGTCTTCCTTAATCTCAGTATGAAATTTCCCTTTTATTTTTTATGTGATCTGAAATGAGTTGGTTGTGTTTTTTGGGTTTCGTTTGCTTATTTTTGAGATCTGAACGTTGTTGCCGCTAATCCTTGTTTTCTTGTCAGGTACATTGAAACCGCTCTCTCTCTCCAGCCCGAGCCCCAGCCCCGTCGAGAGTATGTCTTCAACCTATTCTTAGATTTATTTGTGTAATTGCCTGCCTTTACAAGATTTGTTTCTAGAATTTACTTTGTTGCTTTATCTCTTCCTATAAGTTAGTTATCATAGGAGTAATTGTTTATGGTAACTAACAGTTGGACTGAAACAAACAAACAAACAAACAGGCCCATTGCAGGAGCGCAAGACGTCTTGCGACATGCCACTCTGCAAACAATTCCCCATCTACAGGCCAATGTTTGGTAGTCTTACTATTCACGAAGACACGCCCAATTGCGACGAGTTGAAGGATAAAACAAGCCATTTACCTGGTTTGTACCACCCTACTAATCCCGTTTATACTAAGGAATTTTTTAAACTAGAATGTTTGTGCACAAGACCACCCGTGCGATATGTGCCTTGCGATTACTGTAAAGAGGAGCTCCCCTCTTATTGTACATATTGCCCTCAAAAGCCGTGTACAATTTGCTTCAAGCCTGGGCACGACCCTTTACACGATGCATATCCCTCGAGGTGCAGATTATGATCGGGGCTCACTATGAAGTAATTTGTGGGTGTGGTGATGCATACTTTAATGAGGAGAAGTGGCTTTGTGGCTTTTGTAAAGAGCTTGCGAGGACACGGCTTAAGCTCAAACATCGTCTCATTTGTCGGCAGGACGGGCAGCACTGCACCGAAGAATGCCCTAATGACAAGGTTCGTGCTGCTGAGTTTAAAGCTATAAGAGACTATCATCTCGTCATGAAATGTATACCGATGATTTAGACAAGAGCAGCAAGAGAAGAGGCTCTGAAAAATGCTTTATAAGGTCCACAACGAATGTTTAAGTATCTGCTGCACTTTTACTGTTTGGGAAGTAGTTTGTTATAAATAAATTGTTACCGGCCCCAATTTTATCGTATTTGTTTCTGGCCCTTTTTCTTATACTAGTAAGGTGCACATGCTTTGCACGTGAATTGCATGATTTTACTAATATAACATTAAACATTTTTATATGTTTGAAATTTTATTTGTTAAGATTTTTAATATGAATACTTGTATTAATAAATTAAATCTAATAATTGAATTATATTGAAGATGTGTAATACCGCAAGTTCATGAAATTTGTTTAATGAAAATTATTTTAAAATATATCAAACATATAATTGAATTGAATAGTTTGTTCACTAAATGTATATGAAATCCATGGTGCTCGGGCCAAAATTAACCAGATCATCGCAACATTAGTAATAAGAAATTATATTTGTCGATATCGGTCTTTCTCTTTTATGAAAAAGAAAGAAATATTATTTGGTTGAGGTTCCAACCTCGATATATTTAACAAAAAGTAGTTAATATAATCTCATTATAAATAAGTGTCATTTGGACTACAACTGAAATTAACAAGAATAAACCACTATTATTTTCTAAATCCATGATTGGCTATGGAAGGAAATGTAGTTCGGAAGAAGTATAGAAAATGATACCACCAAGCACCAAGATATAAGTGCAAAGGGAAAAGAAAGTAAATGATGAAACTATTAAACAAAGTTGTGGATGATAAACTATTAGAAAGTCCACCTCCAGAATTTTTGTAATGTTTTTACTTACCTGATTTTATAAATTTTTCTGCTAAACAATTTTGTTAAACAAATTTAATAATTGTAAAGTTTAAGATATTTATATAATAATTAATTTATTTATTTGTCTGTTTATTAATAATTTTTCTAAATTTTGGAGTATTTTAATAAATAAATAAGAATTAAAAATAATAAGAAAGAAAAAAAAAAAGAAAGAATATTCCCCTTGAGAAATATCGAGGGCAACCCCTTCCGAAATACCAAAGGCCAGAATGCCTTCAGTTTTTTTCTTCTATTTTTTAAAATATTATTTTATAATATTTTCTGAGGGGAAAATATTTGTCTTCGGTTTTTTTTAGGGATATTTTTCCTTGATTTTTTCGAGGCCGAATATCCACTCACTTTTTCCGAGGGCAAATATATTCAGGCCCAAGTTTATTATCGAATAAAGAAACCTTCGATAATGCCCTCAAAAAAATTTATTGAAGGCAACGTACCCCTCAAAAAATTTTATCGTGTAGAATTTTATTGAGGGAAAATTCTCTCAGTTTTGCCCAAGATTTTTAACTTATTATCGAGGGTTTTTCCTCTTGATAGAATTCCTTTTTTTTTTTTTTTACTTCTATCATAAATTAAGAAGATGACAAAAACAAAGAAGTATTTTCATATCTAATAGTGATTAGAGTTGTAAATGAGTTGATCCTTTCTTGAGCAACTCGGTCAAAGCTCGTCTCGAACTCTACTCGTTTTTAAAACAAACGAATCGAGGTCAAACCTCATTTATAAATTTACACTAATTCAAGAAGGGTATAATTGAAAAATATTAACTAAATCAATGATTTAATTATATAAACTACTTATTTTTAATCAATTAGTGTGAAATCAACTGTAAAATTATTTTATTTTACATAAAATAACCGAGAAAAATATTCAAGACGGAGGAGTATTTTATTTTATTTTATTTTTATTTTTTTTGCATTAACCGAGAAAAAACCCTCTTAAATTAAGGAAGAATGTCCAATAAATTATCAATATGAAAATTGAAATATAAATATACCATATGGCTTTGACAAATGACTACGTGGATTTCTATTTGGATCTCAACAAAACCCAGCTCGTTCAAAATTCTTCCTGCCAGGACTGAATTATTATACTACTGAATATAGTAAAACCCTAGCGAGCTTCCTCAAAAACATCACCAATGGCTGTCGACCGCACCACCAAGGCAAAATCTCATCCTCTCACCAGCTCAAACCACAATCAATTGCTAGGTAGAGCTCAATTCAGCTGAAAGGGATTGTTTAATGTTCAAAATAGTCCGTCTCGCATTTCAATTTAATCGATTGTTGATTAATTTGAAAATATCATAGTGTTGCTTGGTTAATTGTCTTTCTGCTTTTTGTAGTGTGGAGGGAATTTTTGTGGGGTGCAATTGCAGGCGCTTTTGGCGAAGGAGTGATGCACCCTGTGGATACCATTAAAACACGCATACAAACACACGCCATTTTCAATGGATGCAAGGTTTTTGCCCTAAATACTCTGAATACAAGATTGACAATTTTTGAAGTATATATTTAAATTTTGCTAGGTTTTTATTATTTGATTGGGGATATTTGTTGTCTTGTTGCTCTTAGCATCGGAGTGGTGCAGTACAATTGGTTCGAGGTGTTTGGACTACAGATGGTTTGGCTGGTAAAATGATTTACTTTCTCTCTTTTCTCTAGCAACACTATTTTGCCAGTATGTGCATTATTGTTATTTTCTAATTATATGTGCATTAGTTAAGATGGTAATTGTTTGATAGGCTTTTACAGAGGGATAGCTCCAGGAGTAATGGGATCTCTAGCCACCGGAGCTACTTATTTCGGAGTAATAGAGTCCACCAAGAAATGGATGGACGAGGCATACCCTGACGTTGGTGGTCACTGGGCTCATTTCATATCTGGAGCGTTAGGTGATTTTCTGAATTTTTTCCTCGTATTTTACGTAGCACTTTGCTGGCCACTGGGCAAACTTCTGTAACTTTTCTTACCAATAATATCTGTGTTTTTTGTGTATGCTGTTCAGGTGATACACTGGGGTCTGTTATATATGTTCCTTGTGAAGTGATGAAGCAACGGATGCAGGTTCAGGGCTCCAAGAAGTACTGGACATCTGTTGTTGCGAGAAAAGGAACTCATGCGAAACATGGGACCTACATGTATGGCTACTATTCTGGAATGTTTCAGGCTGGACGTTCGATATGGAAGGAACAGGGTTTGAAGGGACTATATGCGGGGTATAATATTCTAGCTGAACAAAGTTGTACTTCCTTGCTAAATAATTTATGTTAAAAAAATGCTTTACATGTTTGCTAGATTAAATATTGCCCGACTAGTATTACATGAAGAGAGAACAAATATAAAAAAGCCATTCGCATGGCTCTAGGATTTTAGTTGTTCACTGTATCATTAAGCACTGTCAAGTTGTTTTGTAATGTAAAGTTGTATTCATCTGTATATTGTGACTTGCTAGGTTTCGTAATATTTATGTGTGATCAGCTATACATTTTGCAATTTATATATTTGCAAAATGGGGTCTACTCAGTTTTATTCATACAAAGAAAAATGCTGTTTTACCTATCATATTCTTTTGAAGATTGTATTTTAATGTATCTTGTTGCAGGTACTGGTCCACACTTGCAAGGGATGTGCCATTTGCTGGCCTTATGGTATCAACATTTCTGATTTTGCTCCAATATGTATTTAATAGATTCTTTGCACTATTTCTTTACCTGTTGTTAGTAATTGAGTGGACAAGTTCTATTTTTATGACAACTAATCAGTGATGTTAGTTTCATGTCACAGTTCCAATATTAGGTGATTATTACAGATTCTGAAAATATCGAAGAATAAATGTGTATTGACTTTTAATGTATGTTTGTCACCATGAGGGCTGTAGTAAAGATTGCAAAATTCTACTGAAAGTTTAGGCCCATGTCCTCTACTCATAATGTTATTGTTGACAAAAAGCTGAGTGTCTGCTCATGGAAATTCCATGGTGTCATTATCTAAGTATTTTCCAAACAGGTTGTTCTTATCAGCTTGTCCAGGTTCAAGAGTCTACAGAAAATATGTGTCAATGTCAAATGTATCGTCAAGTTCCCATGTTAACTTTAAGTTCATAAAAAACAGAGTATTTTATTTTTTTCATAGATGGAAATCATTTATAGAACAAAGGAGATATTTGTTTCTATTTGCGACACCTTTGTATAATGTCCTAAACAATGTTTAGGCTATTACATTTCTCTCCCCTGCTCCACGCACACAACCCCTGCCATCTTCCTCTTTGTGTGTGTGCATGGGTACGTGAATAAGCAACTGCAAAATTTAATTGTTACTTTTAAAGGAATTTGGTAATTTTATTTTCTAACCATCTGGATCATGTTATTTTACTTTATCTTGCCCACACAATTGCAGGTTACTTTCTATGAAGCTTTTAAGAATGTTGCACAGTATGGAAATCACAAATTATTCCCCAATTCAAATATCCGTATTAGTAGTTCGTTTGAGGGGCTTTTATTAGGAGGGTTAGCTGGCGGTATGTATGTTGCCTATTAAACTACACTGTTTCTTCTTTCTTTTTATTTGTTAATTTAGCAATTAACTGCCATAGTTTTCAGAATTAATGTGCTTCTGTATTCTATCTATCTTCCAGGTTTGAGTGCGTATCTCACTACCCCACTGGATGTTATCAAAACGAGATTGCAAGTACAAGGGACAGCTTCTAGGTTTGAGCACTGTTTTAACTTTACCTTTAAATGGAAAATATTTTTAGTTTTCATGGTTGCAAAGTTCTGTCAGTCTTTAAGTTCCTTTTCATTTCATTGAGAGCGAAAATTTCTCTGGTTAACAAGTGATAATAATAATAATAATAATAATAATAATTTACCATGAATAATGTAATCGTGTTGGCCCATTGATATCGATGGCTCACAGGTGTAAAAGCTAAGATGTGAGATTAATACTTCGCTATTAAACGGGGTTCATTGATCGATCTCCATCAAGATCTAAATAAAATAGTGTTATGTAAAATGAATGTTGAGGATATTGTGTCCTTTTTCTTTTTCTTTTTAACTTTCTAGTAGGGTTGCTTGTCTATTTAACATATAATTTAAGTGGTGAGTGTGGCTTGAATTTTATGAAATGACGTGAAAAACCTGTGAATGTTAATCTGGACGAGCTGTGATTTGGATTTCATCTTATTTGAGAATCGAAAAATTTCTTAGGCATTCTTGTTCCGCTTCCCTCCATTTGTATTGTGCATTTCTCTGTATCTCCTTTTTTATATTATTTTTTAATTAATTAATTTTTCTATTTTCCAACAATTTTTCTTTTATTTCATGACATGACTTTGGCAATTAATATTCTCCTTTAAAGTTGTAAGTAATTTAATAAACAAGTAATTATGATATCTGTGCATGTTTTTATATATATATATATATATATATATATATATATATACACACACACATATAAATTAGTTAAATTTTTTTCTCTCTCATGACAGGTATAATGGATGGTTGGATGCTCTTTGTAAGGTATGGTATACTGAAGGAGTAAAAGGGATGTTCAGTGGTGGCGTCCCAAGACTTATGTGGTATGTTCCAGCGTCAGCTCTAACTTTCATGGCTGTAGAATTTCTCAGAGAACATCATAAATTGAATAGCATATCTATAGACAAAAAGGACTCTTCCTTGCAAGAGATTTCCTAAACGGTTGGATGCAATGACGTCCATTTTTTATTCGATCCATCTCTGTCGGGGGTCACCAATGTATAGTATGACATAAAAGAGGATTAACTGATTTTACCAAGCATATTCTATTCTTTACGAATAAATCTAGGAATATATAGATATAGGAGTTTGTCGACTACATTTTTGTGGTTAGTGAATTTCAAATAGGCTCATCGCTTACATCATGTTCGGTTGAGTTGAAAATTTATAAGCGCATGTGGACTACAATAGGAAAACATGGATTACATTTTTGGGGATCAAGTGTAAAACACATCATATTAGTTCAAGGACTTCAATTCTTGAGCAATTTGATTAGATTTTTATGTTCAGCAATTTCATTTACAATCTCCATTTGATATAACCCACAATACGTGTCATAAACTTACTCTTCGACAATATTTCATCAAAACATAAAAGTGCACGGTCAGAAACTGTGTATGCATATCATGTTTTGGTTCATCTCCGTCAGTTAGAAGCAGAAGCAATTAACAGGAGTTTTTCCGGTTGATCTCATTTTTCTAGTTTTCTCTCTAACAATAGACTCTTCGTGTTTTCGTTTCTCCTCAAGTTGTGTTCTTGCTCCAGCAGCTATATGATCAATCCTGCCTATCTTGCTGTAGTAATGTTTCAAGTTTCTTGATTTTCTTTGCTCCAGTTCACTCTGCAATAACAAATACAATGAATTCTTATAACTCTGTCTTGTGCCATAATTTTCAGTTAAGTCATCAGTAGATGAGAAACAGAACAAACCTTTTTCCTTTCCATTTTCTGTTTCTCTCTCAGTTTCTTCCCATTTTCCCAAGCTAGAATTTCTGATTGCATCTTTTCATATCTGAAACTTAAATGGGCTGACTTGTCAAATCAATATATCTTTACGTAAATGAAATTTAACATCTTGTCAATTAAAATATTTAATTCGCTCCAATACTTAAAAACTTGGCTCCGTGCCTGAAATTAAGAAACAAACACTATACCGTTTTCGAATCTTTGCTATCTGAGCATTTTCCCAAGCATCTGTTTTGGCATCCGAACTTCTGAGTCCCCGATTTCGTCTTTGGTCCTCGGCTAAAGAAACGGGAGGCTTAAGAAAGGATGAACTCCATGTAGTAGCTTTTGTTGTAGATGTCTTTCTCATGGAGCCTTCATACCAAAAAGAATGTGCCACTTTTTCATCCCTCAGAAGAAAATTGTACAGTTCCACAACATCATTTGAGAAAATATTTAAAAAGGAAAAAAATATTATTACCTCCTTGTGGTATTGGTCTAAAGGGTTCTTGTTTTTGGGTATTTGTCTTTGTAATTTGAGCTTGGGAACTAGGTTCTACCAGGGAATATATGGCATGTGCAGAAGCAGCAACTGCTGTGGCAAACTCATCCGAGTCATAACTGCGTCGTATCATCTAGGCTGATTAAATTTCTTGCAATCTTTTGTGCCTGCAAAAAACACTAACAATGATCAATTCTTGTTCTTTCTATTTGGACGTTTTGGCCAAAGAAACATTGAATAATGTGTTAAAAAAAAAAAAGGATCAGACGGGCTGAATTATGAAAAAACGGAGGAAAATTGTTACAGGGATTCTTATGAACAGTGAGGAGTAATTCATTTAGCCAAGAAACAAACTCGAATTTATGCAAACAAAGTTTTGGCTGTACATTTGAATTGCAAAAACTACTGAGAAAGCAATCAACTTTATTCTTTTCCTCCATTGCCTTATATCACAAATGGTGCAAGCCATCAATTTCTTCTTTACAGGTAGTTTAAACGATGAAACTTCATCATGGACTTTTTATGGATGCTTGTGAACGTTATATTTTGATTCCTTATTCACATATTGTTGGCTCCAATTCGAACAATCGCGTCGAAATCTGGGCCTATCTGGAATGGCTAAAATAAAGGGTCCATTGAGCCGTGTACCAATAACAAAGCCCAGGTTGGTTATCCATGTGCTATGAACCTTATGATTTACCAAAGCCATAAATACCTTCTAGTCATTTTGAAAATTATAGAAATATGAGAAAATTAGTGATGTTTTTTTTTAAAGGAAAAAGAAATTATGAGGGTGTGAATGGATATGAGATACAAATATAATAATTAAAATTAAATTAATATAAAATAGTAAAATAACTATTGGTGGTTAGAATTATATAATAATGAAATTTATGAAAAATGTGTATTAATGAATAGTGATGAGCTGTTTTTTATTTAAAAAAGGAGTTGAAGTGAAGGATGAAAAAGTGAGAGTGATTGAATAAATTAAGTTTTTTTTTTTCGGGATTATTTCCCCGCGCGTTCCGTATATGAACCTCTTCAAACCGGTGGTGGGGGGCCTCAGTTAAAAAAAAAAAACTCCCAGAAAAAAATTGTGGGCAATTGCATGTTTTTTCTTTTTCTTCTTCTTCGTCGTTGTTGTTGTTGTTGTTATTATTATTATTATTATTATTATTATGTGAATTAATGTGTGCATTTTTATTAGTTTAGATATTGTAATTATTTGTATTTCAATTAATTTAATAAAATTTAATGTTGAAGTTAATTTAATTACATGCGATAAAATATTCTAAAATATTATGATGATAATTGTAATAAGTTAAAGTATTACGAGATTTAAAATGCTAGTCATAATATTATAAAAGATTGCATAATTAACATTCAAAAGGTTCTTCAAATAAGGGTTCATTTGTCAATCAGTTCTAAATTTAATTTTAAGTTAAATAATTTAAAATTATGACATGAAAACATCACAATACCCTTATTATGAAAATAAAATAGTAATAGTAGTTGTAACAACAACAACAACAATAATAATAATAATAATAATAATAATAATAATAATAATAATAATAATAATAATAATAATAATAGGACAGCTACCATGCTGCCGCCGTCAGTCGGCCGACCTGCAGGAAAATTTCTTGTCACAATTTATTTTTTCTCAAAAAGTTTTTTACTATATGTTTAAATTTTTTACCATATGTCAGAATCTTTTTAATTAATGTCCAAAAGTTTATTACTTGATGACAAATTATTTAATCAATTAGTAATGGAGATTTTGAAAGTTATCCAAAAGGATATTTCCTTTTAGAAAAGTAATTCAAATTGCGAGCTAGAACAATAGTAGAGGTTGTCAATGCAATTTCATAACTAAGCAAATCTTGGTTTTCTGGAAGAGGGGGTACATGTCAAGTATCGTCTTTGGGATCATGTCTTCTTAGGACTATTCTAGATGTACAATTCTATTTCGGTAGTAATATTCAATTTCAGTTGAAAAATGCAGTTAGACGTTTGGGGCAGTATAAGTGATTAAGGGGTAGTAACTCATATCACGGGAGGAAACTTCGCGCTATGTAAATATTATTATATAATTCTTACATATTAAACACAATTCCCCTTTTTTTTTATCGCAAAAAATAAAATACCTTACTTTATTGCAAATTACTATTATGTATTTCTTACTTAATAAATAAATAGACAATTTCTTAATTTATGTTTGAAAAATGTAAGAAAATTCATTACTTTATGTTCGAGAAAATAAGAATATTTTTTATTTTATAGTAAAATTTCATACTTTGTGTTTTTTTGGGCCAAAAGATTTATGGGCATAATAATAATAATAATAATAATAATAATAATAATAATAATATTGCCGGATAAATCAGTTGCGGTCGTACAGACAGGGATGGGGTAAAGGTGGTGATGATGGTTACTTATATTATTATAATATTGTTTACATTAATATTATAATTTAATATTGAAGTAACCTTTTAATTGAATATTTATGGTCTTAATATTTGAAGATTTCTATAACTCCTGCGGATCCTTACCTCATCCCCATGTCACTTAACTTAAAGGGCGAAGTCGTGGAAGCGAGTCTAAAGGCCAAAGAGAATTACTTGGAGTATTTGACAAAATATTTTTTGTTATGGTCTATTTGGCAACTGCCCCTAAAAATATTATCATTTAATTTATGATTTTTAAGGGAAAATGAAATGGATACTTGGGTAAGAAATTCCCTTTTTTCCTTCGTAGTTAAAAAATTCAACAAATACCTTAACTACACTTATGAAATTTCACAAATACCTAATCATACCTATAAGTCCATAAATAGATATTATTATTATTTGCATAACCCTCCTAAAATATATTTGAGTCTTTCCTATCTCCAAGTTCTGTATTTCTTCCTATAATTAATGTAATATTAAATTTCATAAATATCTCATATAATTAAATTAAAAACTCCTTCAAACAAACTAAGTAAAATTATTAAAACTCGTTTAATCATATGTCAATTTCTTTTAATAATGTTATTTGAGTATTATGCACCACTCTTAACTACAATTTCTAGTTTCCTAATTATATTAATTATATTATAAATCATCGTTTAGTTGACTTATGGCTTACTTATATACTATGCAACAAAAAAATAAATATCTTATTAAATAAAAAGAATCAATAATTTTTTATTCCACCTAAATAAAAATCGTATAAATAAAATACACATATCATAGTCAACATCTTATAAAATAAACAAGAGATCAACATATTTTTTTATTCCACTTAATATATATAAAAATAAACAAAATACGTAAATATTAGTCTACTTAAATTAAACAACAAATCAACATTTTACTAGTTGTATATAAATGATATATTTTAAAAAACATTTTTTTAAAAGATAATGAATGAAAGATTAAAAATTAAGAATATTATCTCTCGTAACTCACCTTTTCCACAATCCCCATAAACTTAAAGAATAAGTCTTTTTTATTGTCAGAGTTTAAAAATGAAATATATATCTCCCCTATATATTAATGCAAAATTCCCTTATTTTATGTGTCTACTTCCCATGCTTCGTTGGTTTTGGAAAAAACTTTAGTACTTTGGTGTCATTCGAACCTATTATCAACCTAATACTAATAATAAATTATTATGCCTAGAAAAATAAATATTAAATATATTCTAAATCACTTTATCTAATTCAAATATAATGCATTGATACATATATTATATATTTGCACGAACAAATTAGTATCTTACGTAGAAAAAAAAATTAAAATAATATTACATATACTACAAGTTAGATGCATGACATTTTTTCAACAGAATTATCAGTGTCTTTTAAAATCTAATTTTTTATATCACATATTCACATGTCATGTGTGTTGTATATTTTACATTTTTTCAAACTCAATTTTATACGGGTTTCCTGTCAAGTTTAAGGTATTTTTATATGCTTTACAACTAATTTCGTGACTTAGTGTAAATTTTTTTTGAAAATTCTCTATTCTGAAAATCAGTCTTACTGTGATTAGAACAAATAATATTTTTGATATATCACAACTAATTTCGTGAATCACGGTAAAAGACTTGCAAAATTCTCAATTCTGGAAATCAGTCTTAGTGTAATTAAAACAAGTAATGTTCTGATTTGTGTGTAGGAATAATTTATTGTGAAAACAAAACAAATAATGTTACGATTTGTATGTACCATTTTCAATATTATTCTTTTGGTATTTTTAATGAATATTACTCTTTCCAAATTCCGCTTAATATGCGTGTGTCTGCTTCGCATGATTCGTTTGGCAAATAAAAAGTTCTGGTGTTTCGGTTGCTTGGGTTTCACCCGAGCCTAATATCTACTTAATTTAATATTTTCCTTTTATTGTATCTCACCTAATTTTTTTTATTTTTTTATTATATTTCGCCTATAATATTTTTCTGTTATTATATCTTATCTAATTCATTAATTTTTTTATTCTTATAATATAAAAATACAAATAAGTCATATAAAATTAGTAGAAAAGATCTAAATTAGTTACTTTAATTAAAAGATAAATTCATAAGATATAATTTTAATTAAAAAACTATTATGAAATTATTAAATAAGTAGTGTTTATAATAAATATTTGAAAACTTCTACGGTGCCTTCAGACACCATTCTTCACTTAATGTGATTTAATAGGGACCATTAGATCAATCTTAGAATTTTTAGATTAAGAGATCTAGGATTGTAAATGCAGGGGGTAGGGGGCATGGTACCCTTAAAGGCACCGTAGAGTTTTCCTAAATATTAATATAATTTTAATTTTGTAATTTAAATATTTTATATAGGTAAATTAAGATTTATTTGAAATAATATAAGTATGTAACTAAATATTGGTAATGAATTCAATCTAACAGAAAAACATAAAATTATATAATAATAATTATTATTATTATTAAATATTGATTAGACATCCGTACAATGTGACACGAGATGAGAGTATGACATCCGTTTAGGTTTTCAAAGTATGTAAGTAATATTATTAACGAATTTAATTTAAACATTAAAATACAAAATAACATAATAATAATTAATAAGTAGAGATTAGGCACGGGTTTATAATGTGACTTCTTTTGAATTTTTATAAGTATGTAAATAAAATTATTAACGAATTGAATCTAAGCATGAAAATAAAAATTTAATAATTATAATAACTAATAAATAAATTAGACATGTACAAGGCATGAGTTGAGAATATATCATTTGAATTTCTTATTTTACATAAAAATTTATAATTATCGCAAATATTTTTTATATTTATCTTTTAATAAACCCCGTGTAATATACGGGTATTAAACTAGTATATATATACATATATAAGGAAAATAAATTTGGATGCACATGTATTGGGACATCACATGTGAAAAAAGAGAGGGATAGGTCGGAAAAAAAAAAGAGGAAAAAAGTTGAATTAAGACAATTTATTTGAAAAATGATATTTGAGGTAAGGTTTTAATTATATGGCCAAAAATAAATAAGCAAAAAAAACTAAATTATAAAAAATATATTTTAGATATTCCAAAATTATTGCTAACCAAAGTCTCATAATTTTGAAATAAGTTTTAACTAATATTATAAGAAAGAGAATAAAAATTGTATAGTTGGAAAAAAAAAATCAACCCAAGGTAAATTAGGAAAAAATATTCAAAAAGCATTTTTTCTTTTTGTCATTTTCTCTTTTTTAACAATATTACTAGTATTGTACCCGTACGTTGCACGATAGTTTTTTATTTTATTTTATTTAAAATAAAAAGAATTATTTAAAATGTATTAAAATATTTAAATAAGTAATTGTATATATGTATACTTAAATTATATCTCTCTCTCTTTGTGTATGTATATTTCGTTAAGAACCATCACTGGTTCTCACACCAAAGATAGTTTTACCATAACTGCTCCCTATATATAAATCATCTAAATATTATTTAAAGATCGAATAGTATTCAAAATGATATAACCTAATTCATAAAAGGATTGTTATTAGACGAAATATACTTTACAAATTATGATAAATTTCCTTATACACAATATTTGTAGTTTTATTAACATGTTTATTATCATCATCGTCGATCAATATTTGTAAACCTATACGATTGGTCACCCTTGATGTAGCAACGTATAACTGACCATGGCTGAAAACAGGCTTTTTCTGGAAAATTCCAACGTGAGAGAGATATTGTCCTTGAATTTTGTTGATCATCATAGCATATGACACGATCAAAGGAAATTATCATCGTTGGAACTTGAAAGGGAATCTTGAATTGGATCGTGTGACAGTCATTCTAAGGATTAACAATAATTCACTTGCATTGCTTCCTTGAGAAATATTAGCCTATACAATATGACCGTCAAGTAAACAACTAACATTACACAACACAAGGGAATGATCGATATTTCTCAACAACATGAGTGAAATTCTATTTTAATTTTAGCTCATAGAGGCAATCCATAACATTTAATGGTATTTAGAAACTCTAGTGAGTAAACGTCCTACAATATGTCAATGTTTGAGTCAGATTTGCATGCATTATCAGAGCTAAGATATACTTCACATTCCTCCTTTAATTTTATGACATCATATATTTATTAATGAAATCGACGACATCAAGTGTTGGGGAAAGAATAGCCCGACCCTCCAAATAAGCGAAACATTCAGCAGTTTTTCCAAATTATGGATATGTGCTCGCCACAATTGACAGAACATGGTCTCCATCATCTTTCAATAATAGATAACTTAGATTTCAATTTAAACGATACCATCATTTGGTCCTCCAACTATTACATCTTCTATACTATTTATCAAGTTGAAAACATTCTTTAACTTGATACAATTGGGATCTGCATTGTGATTTTGCAGCACCACATTCTTGGTCTACTTCAAAACTATGTAATGAGTCCATAAATGCGAATATTTGATCATTGTGTGAACTATGTTTGGTCTAGTACTTTTTGGAATAACCGACAAAATTTGATGAAAATCTCTACCAAGAATTATTATTTTGTTACCGAATGGAAGCTGTGTATTAGAATTATTTTGCAATGTCATCACGTTTTTCAATGTTTTGTCCAGATTTTCAAAATAATGGTTATGCATCATTGGAGTTTCGTCCCAAATAATGAGATGCGCATCCACCATTAATTTTGCAAGTGGAGTATCAGTAATGATCGAAATGTTAGTGGATATTAAAAGTAACCCTAAATCTAAAATGCCCATTTCTTCCTTTCGAAAAAGAATAAAAGTTATGTCATTAGATATTACATTAARAAAACTTCCAATATTAGATTTAACAGTTGTAAAAAGCATCCTCTGTATCTATAGATGAGAAATACACCACTCTTGGTTAAATATATTGCATCCATTATTTTATCAATTTTGGCGGAATATAGTAAATTCGTACTAATGAAAACAAATATACTTTTCTAGGTGTCCTTTCTTTTGTTTTTGAGTACTAAATTTTTTTTTAGGAAACTAAACATAAGGCAAACTCATTATCATTATCATTATCATTATCATTATACAATACATTATGCCCTTCTGGAAGATAACAACTCAAACACATGATAGGTGGAGTTTTATACTGAATTTCATAAACTAATATTCACCACGCCGCTTCGCGTGGAAAAATGTAATGACAATCATAATACATGTTGATCTCATCAATATTTTTATCCTCTACATCTTCACATTTGTTCTGATAGGGAACCTATAATTATATTTATTACCTTATTTAAACAAATACTTTATAAATCTAAATTGGTTACACTATTTAGCATATAAATAAGCTACACAATAAAGTATAGAAAAAAATTATGTGAAACGACCTCTAGTGAACGCTAGTAAATGTCGTGGGCAAGACAACATGAGTACCAGCCATTTGCCTCACCTCATAACACTACATCAACAATCCTACTGTAAATCACAATTCATAATTTTTTTGATGAGTTCTAATGTACCACAATTTTGAATATTCAATAATTGTAGATGCATCAATTATGAATTTTTGTATGAGTTGCCGACTATATAGAATAGTAAGTACCTCCGTGCCTCTTTCATGCAATCGGTGAGAAAATAACTCCATCTGACTCACATATTGTTTACCCTTGCCTTTAAATTTTCTAGGTTCAGAAAAAAATATGCCTTCCCTGTGGTTGTCTTCGCCACATGGAAATAGTAATGGATAGTGTAGAGCAACATACATAGGATGAAACTCGTTGATAAGTTTCAAATTACCAGATCTCTTTTCTACTGCAGTTCTCTAACTATCACTTTGCGGATCAATATCACCAACAACTAATAGACAATTAGTTGATATTTTTACGAATCAGTTATAGTTGATGCCACAATATTCATTCCACTCGATGCTGGTTTCGCACTTGTATTATTTTGCATGATTATTGAGATAGTAACGAATACATTATTTTAAGAAATCAATTCAAATCAAAAGTATTGAATCGTAATAATATTTGATAAATAATATGTTGATAACCAATTAAACAAATACTACATTGTAT
>BMAC01000222.1:1024817-1071596 GCA_014905375.1 Phtheirospermum japonicum | reverse complement strand
GTGATCAATTTATTTTTGAGAAAACGTGACGAATTTGATATGTTGGATTCGAAATAAAAAAAAAATAACAAAAAATTAAAAAAATCCACTGCAATAGCACCATATGAATAAATCATATAAGTATATATATATATATATATATATTATATAATATATATATATAAAATATTAATTCTTATTATTTTAATATTAATTAGAGTATCTATTCTAATTATGTTAAGAAGATTCCTACATAATTAAAACAGGAAACTAATCCAAGGTGGCTTTTTAATTAAAAAAAAAAACAAAATCACAATAATATTAAATAAGGTATCTATCATAATTATGTTAATAAAATTCCTACATAACTAAAAAAAGAAAATAATCCTACGTGGCATTTATGTGCCATTCCATGTATATAAGTATATATATATATATATATATATATATAAAATATTAATTCTTATTATTTTAATATTAATTAGAGTATCTATTCTAATTATGTTAAGAAGATTCCTATATAATTAAAATAGAAAACTAATCCAAGGTGGCTTTTTAATTAAAAAAAGAAACCAAATCATAATAATATTAAATAAGGTATCTATCATAATTATGTTAATAAAATTTCTATATAACTAAAAAAATAAAATTATCTTACGTGACATTCCAATCATATTTTTTTCTCTCTACAGACCTCTGTTTTAATATATATATAGATTATGAATTGATATTTTTATTTTGAATTATTATATTTAGATATTACCTATTATTAATGAACTATCAACTCAATCTTTCATTAATAAATATTAATATTAAATAATTTATACTAAAGCATCCATCTCCATCTTAACCTGAAAAGTGAGAAGTCGGTCTGAGAGTCTTATCAAGGGTAAAGTTGTCAAACTTTCTTCGTTGATTTATCAAATGATTATGAAATTATGCGCTACAACTAGAAGTTACTTTTTATACAATCCAGCAGTAAACCCCAACTAAGCAATTGAATACCTGTAACTGACTCTTATTAACAGAATAAATTATAAAAAAATATTTAAGTAACAGAATTAACAGAGAAAATTGGAGCAATTGGACTTGTGGCAAAGACTCGACAAATTTTATTTAATTTTATTACCAAACCTTTTCCACTGACGCTTTACAACTGTGTACACCAAACACCTGCGAAAAATAGACACCTCAGAATCTCACCACATTTAATTTAAATTTTAACAAATCTGAGACTAACCCAATTTAGCCAACACCCTTGAGTTGTAAATTTAGTGTTTTTAACCCAAAACGGAGAGTTTAAGAAACAAATATTTATTTGTTTTTGCAGCAGAGACTGTACATTGGAATCTGGCAATGGAGAATATTTGATTTTTGAGGTTAGTACTCTACTTTTTTTTTTTAATTATTTAATCCGAAATGTGATTTAATTAGCCAAGTAAATTTCAAATCTTTTTTGGTGTTCTCTGTTTCTTTCTGGCTTTACCGTTCTTGAAGCTGGTAGGTTGATTCAGCTAGATTTTTTGTATTTTTTTAATGTTTTTATGAATTTTCTGGTAGCTTTGCTTGCCTTATACTACTAATCTAATGCCGTAGATGTGAAGAAATGATATATATGCACTGAATGTAAATTATTTTCCGTGTGATGTAATCATTCTCCAAATAATAGATCTTGGAATAATTGTTCCAGTGTCCTGTAGAAGCATGTTGACGTGTCACATTGAAAGCTATCCATATTTTTCTGTTGGGCAACACTAAAAACTATGTTATAATTGATCCGGTGTCATTTGTGCTTGATTCATTTATTTATTATATTATTTCTGTGGTAGTTAATTTGAACTTGCTGAGTTGCAATTGAAGTACTTCAAGTTGATAGCCCGATGGGGTTTCGGGCCTTACTTTTGGTTTGTCTGGCCATTCTCCCTTCTATTTTGGCACAAATATCTGAAGAGGCAACAATTACCATCAACACAAGTACAAATGTTGCTGAAACAGATGCTAATTACATTTGCGCCACTATCGACTGGTGGCCTCAAGATAAGTGTAATTACAATAGATGCCCTTGGGGGTCGTCATCCGCAATAAATCTTGTAAGAATTTTGTCAATATATGCTATATTAACTTTTTATTTTTCCGATTTTTTAACATTTACAGAAAATACTCGATTAATTAATAACCTCGCTTAAATGATAGTTTTTACCGATTCCCGATTTGGGAGCTAAGTCTTAAATTAATATCTCGATTATTTAATAATCTTGCTAAATTAATAAATTTTAACGGTCCCAAGACTATTAATTTATTTAACTGTATTTATAGAAATTGTTTCTTTTTTCAGGACCTGTCTCACCCTTTTCTAAACAATGCTGTTAAAGGTTTGCATTTCCCAAATGATTGTTTTTATTGTACTAACTTTATTCTTGCATTTTTGTATTGCCTCTTATATGTGGTTGTCTTACTCCATTTAGTTGATCAACAGCTTTCAAGAATTTGAGAATTAGACTCGGTGGTTCTTTACAAGACCAAGTGCTATACAACGTTGGGCATTTATCGTCACCTTGCAGACCGTTTAAGAAGGAGAACGGTGGGTTGTTTGGGTTTTCAAAGGGATGCTTACATATGAAGAGGTGGGACGAGCTTAATAGCTTTTTCAAGAAGACGGGGTAAAAAATCCAATTTCTTTTTTTGGTTTACGCTTAATGTGTGTTTGTCTTTGTATATTAAAATAACAGAGTACATTCCGTTAGGCAGGGCTCAAATTTTAGTTTTTTGGGTCCTTTTTTTTTTTTTTTTTTTTAATTTAGTTTAGCTTTTCTTAGGGTTTATTAGTTTTTTTAGTGAGTGCTTTTTCGTTTTTCTTAGGGGTTGTACTACTACTAACAACTTCTTTTTTTTTTTTTTTAGTTTTTCTGTTTTTTTTAGTGAGGCTGCCTCACAAGAGTGTGCCTTTGAAATGGCACATAAAATTGCACATGAAATGTTAAAATGTTATGATGCACACTTAACATTACATATTGAACCATATTTGGCCTTGCAGAGTCGTTTTGACATTTGGGCTTAATGCTCTACACGGGAGGCGGCATATCCAGAGAGAGGTTTGGGGAGGAGATTGGGATTCGAGCAACGCTCGTGATTTCATCAATTATACTCTATCCAAGGGATACCACGTCGACTCTTGGGAATTCGGTAATAAAATATTTAAAATATAGAGAATTACAAAAACTACCCCTGAGGTTTGGGGTAATTGCAAAATTACAAAAACTACCCATGTTGAAATGTTTTTGCTTATGAAAGGAGCAAAGTTTAATGCATAATCAAATTTCAAGTTTTTCGTTGTTGTAATTTTCAAAAATCTCTGGTGTGTTTTGTAATTATGCTAAACCTCGTTCGGTTTGGGCAGGTAATGAGTTATGTGGCAAGGGGGTCGGTGCAAGTGTCAGTGCTGAACAATATGGAAAAGATGCAATCCGACTCAATGCTATGATTAATGAATCGTATACAAATTTCCAGCTAAGACCTACTCTACTGGCACCGGGAGGTTTCTATGATAAGCTGTGGTTTGATAAGCTTCTTCAAGTCTCGGGCCCACGTATTGTCAATGTGATATCGCATCATATGTATACTCTGGGTCCTGGTGGGTTCCTTAATTTGCACTCAAGTACTCGGTTACTGTTTCAATTTCGAATCCATCTTGATCATATGAAAGTTGTCTTACCCAGTTCTTTAATTTTACATAATTTAAAGGAAAAGTACAAAAGGACCATTGAGGTTTTACATAATTACAAAAAAGTCCAGCTAACCTTCAAAATTACATTAAATACATCTGTGTTTGATTCATTGTTAAATTTAAGGGGCTGACTGTAATATTTTTAATAATGTGAAGGGGATTTTGAAATGTTTTTTCTGCTTTTGAAGGGGGTAAATGTAACACAAAACAAGATCTCAGGAGTTCTTTTTCTCTCGTAATTTTGAAAGTTTGATTTTTTTTGTAATTAGTTCATACGTCAAGGGTAATTTTGTAGTTAACTTGAGTTATTATTCGCCGACGCTTTGCACTTGTGATTCTCTGTATTATAAATAAATAAATGTCTATGATGGTGCATGCTGGCACTAATAGGTAAATAAAAAAAAAAATCAGACGAATAACCCGTCTTTCTTTCATGTTACAGGAAGTGACCCCAATATCATGAATAAAATCCTAAATCCCGATCACTTGGATAAAGCATCGTTCGTATTCAGCAATATCACTTCAACCATTCAATCCAACGGTCCTTGGGCTTCGGCCTGGGTCGGTGAATCGGGAGGTGCCTATAACAGTGGTGCTCGGGGCATATCTAACACGTTTGTCAACAGCTTTTGGTAACTTACTCTACTTAAATCCATTTCTATTTACGAACACATCAAACATTCTTCCTCAACATGAAGATTTTTGGACTTTTCTGCTCTGGCTAACAAAATTCAAAATGTAGGTATTTGGATCAACTTGGAATGGCGGCTAAGTATAGTACCAGAGTATATTGCAGGCAGTCTTTGATCGGTGGATTTTACGGGCTCTTAAACAAAACTACATTCGTTCCCAATCCTGATTATTACAGGTAGGGGGTCTGTTGTAAGAACGTCTTATGTATTAGACGGTCACACTTTCCAAAACAACTATTTACGTAAGATGGTCATACTTTTCGCATAAATAATCATACTTAGTGTTAAGAAGACATACTTTGAGTAGTATGATTTTTCACTTAAACAGTATAGCTGTCTTTCGTAAGATGGTCTTACATCAGTTGTGTTTATTTTCTAGTGTTTTCAGCTTTATTAACATTCTACTTGAAATGTATCTCATCTTAATGTCTGTGGTAATATAGCGCGCTTCTGTGGCATCGGCTTATGGGAAAAGGAGTGCTTGCTGTTAACAGCACCTCGTCACCATATTTGCGCGTTTATGCTCATTGTGCAAAAGAAAGAGTAAGATACACACATATTATTGCCATTAGTTTCAGCTCATCAAAATTCTAGATTTCTAATTTCAGCATTCTGTTTAATTTCGGGACAAAATTACAAATATACACCATCTGACATATATTTCTATTTTACAAATTGCACCTATTCAGGGGGTAATTTATAAAACAAACACTAACCTCAAGGGTATTTGTAATACCTTAAGGGGGTAATTGTAATTTAAAAGATAACTGGATTGTTTTTGTTATTATTCTACACCTCAGGAGTTAGTTTTTGTAATTATCATTTTTATTTGGTTTAATTACAAAAAGTACCCTGAGATTTGATCTAATTACCAAAAAAAAAAACGAAAAAAAAAAAGCTAACATTCAAAACTACAAAAAACACCCCTGAGATTTTGTTGTTTTATATTTACCCCTTCAAAAGTAATAAATATTTCAAAACCCTCCACATCTGTTAAAATATTACACACAACCCCTCAAGTTTAACACTGAATCAAACTTCAGGTGTATTTTCGTAATTTTGAAAGCTAGGTGAGTTCTTTTAGTAATTAGGTCAAACCTAAAGGTAATTTTTGTAATTACCACATTTTTTTTCATTTCTCAGTTCTTTATTTTCCGAATCTGAGCACCGACTTTACTATTTTATATTTCTGGAAATCTGTCTAAAAAAAAAGCCCGTTCTTGTTCCAGGCCGGCATAACCGTACTTCTGATCAACTTAAGCAACCAAACTACGTATAACGTCGAAGTTCAGTCCGAAAAATATGCTGAAATCTCTGCGAAAAATAAAGCCCGGGCCAATAAAAAGTCTTTCGCACATGGGCTCAAGAAATCGGTCTCATGGATCGGAAACACAGCATCAGACGAGAAACTGTCTCGCGAGGAGTATAACTTAACTCCCAAGAATGGCGATCTTAGAAGCAGAGTCATGTTGTTGAATGGACAGCCACTGCAGCTGACCGAAACGGGAGACATTCCAAGTTTGGTCCCGGTCCATCGAGACGTGAACGATCGTGTAAGTATCGGTCCGTCCTCGATCAAGTTCATCATATATCCCAACTTCATTTCTCCGGGGTGTCATTAAAGTTTGTTTGATTATAGTCAATTATAGGCATTTCTTATCTCATGTGCTGGGGTTGGTCTTGCTTTGTACATTATTGTGCTTGGAGATTTATTGAATAGCTAGTAGTAGTAAACAAGTAGAGTGTGCTGGTTGTGTTGCTATATCAAGTGGTAAATTCTGTGTACTACTTAACTGAATATTTAATTCAGTTAATTGATTTTAATCAAGCAGCAATTTATCAATCCCTTCTTGGAATTTTCATTTGAATACAAATGGATAGTTGGAATCTTGATTGTTTGGAGTATTTTGAGACAACTTTTATTTAAAGTATCGAATCTTGTATGATTAGTGGAGAGATTATTGTATTATCATATTATATTTTTACGTGTATTTATTAATTTGTAGTAGTTTGTATAGAATAGGTTTATGTCTGATTAATGGAGAGGTTATTGTATTATTACATTTCTAATTTAACACCTGTGTATTCCACGAGATTTATAATTATAAATATAAAAAATATTTGTGAGACTTAGAGAGTTTTAAATATAAAATAAAAATAAATAAATTATGTATTCTCAACCCTTGTCTTGCATAATGCTGATTTATTTATTAATTATTATATATTAATTCTTTTAAATTTTAATATTTAGATTAAATTCGTTAATAATTTTATATACATAATATGAAAATTTAAAAGATATCACATTCTCAATGTCTAATCTCTACTTATTAGTTAATAATAATATTATTAAATTATAAATACTTAATTAAACTCGTTAATAATTATTAATTATATATTTTGAAAAATTCAAAAGTTATTACTCTCAACCTTTGTTACATGTACCGGTTTCCAATCATATTTATTAATCATCATTATATAGTTTTATATTTTTATAATTATTTTAGTTCATTATTAATACTTAATTATATACTTAGATTATTATAAATAACTAGACATGCTTTGAAAATTCAAAAACTATTACTCTCAATCCGTGTGGCATTGTACCAGTTTATAAAGTATCGAATCTTGTAAGATTAGTGGAGAGATTATTGTATTATCATATTATATTTTTACGTGTATTAATTAATTTGTAGTAGTTTGTATAGAATAGGTTTATGTCTGATCAGTGGAGAGGTTATTGTATTATTACATTATATTTTTATGTGTATTAATTAATTTGTAGTAGTTTGTATAGAATAGGTTTATATGTTATTGTTACGTAAGAAACTGTCTCTTAGAAGGATTAAATTTTTATTTCAGAAATCCCAATGCACGGCCCGAAACTTAATAAATATACACCAGGAGTAAGTACGTTGGTTGAGACTAAATAATATCAATGTTAAGGTGATACTGGAGAGATAGTATTGTAGAAATTATTATTTTATTTTATTTTATTGTGTTTTTTAATAAAAATAATAAACAAAATTATGAGAACATTAAAAATAATTAAAAAATTTACAATTAATTAAATGACTCAGAAATTACAAATAATTTAATAATAATAATATTAAATATAATTAAATAATTAAAAGTATTACAAATAATTCAATAATTCAAATAAGTATAAAACATTATAAATACTTCAATAATTAAAAATATTAAAAATAATCTCATATTTTGGAATTTCCATGAAATTTCAAAATATGTTCAATCAAATCCTTTTGAAGCCTATGCTACAATTCTTTATTTCGAATGTCGACGAGTCGCTCGAAAATGCATTGAACTCTTCATTTGGGTCTCTCGAAGGGGTAACATCCGGGGTACATTATTACTCTCTCAGACTGGAAAATCCCGATTCTCGTCACATCCTCCACAATCATGTTATGGAGAATGATGCTGACAGAATGTGTACAACACATAATTGAGAATTGAGAGAAGATTGGAAAAATCACCGTGTAAACTGGTGAGAGTATATTCACACACACACACATATATATATATATATATATATATATATATATATATATATATATATATATATATATATATATATATATATACACACGTATGTGTAGTTACAATAATATCCTATAATTAAGGAAATGATATGGTCAAGTAAGTTATACCTAAAATATAGGAAAGACACCAATCAAATCAATATTTACAACTAATTCAAATCAATTAGTATCTATTGCCCCCCGTCAAGCGCTGCGTGGGGTGAAGACACACGCAAAGCTTGGACCGTAGAAACTTAAAGGCCGGACGAGAAAGACTCTTTCGTGAAAATATCCGCAAGCTGAAGATGAGAGGGAACTCAGTGGAAATGCGCCCAAATGAGACCAATTCACGAACAAAGTGATAATCCAGATCAATGTGTTTAGCTCGCTTGTGTGCAACAGGATTCTGACTCAAGAAAATGGCACTCTTGTTATCACACAACAAAACTGGCCGAGTAGGAGGAAGAGCCCTCAATTCCCGAAGAAGATTAATAACCCAAACAAGTTTAGCAGCTGCATTGGCCAGGGCCCGATACTCAGACTCACAGCTGGAACGAGCAACAGTTGGTTGTTTCTTTGCACTCCAAGAAACAAGATTACCCCCAAGAAATATAGAGTACCCATAAGTTGAGCGACGGGTCTCAACACAACGAGCCCAATCCGCATCAGAGTATCCCAAGATGGAAGAGTGAGGACACTTAGTGAACGAGAGACCAAAATGGAGAGTACCCTTCACATAGCGAAGGATACGTTTAACAGCTAAAAAATGATCTTCAGTAGGCGACTGAAGAAACTGACTAACAGAGCTGACAGCATAGGATAAATCTGGTCTAGTGATGGTCAAGTACTGCAAAGCACCAACCAGAGATCTGTATAATCTGGGGTCCTTGAAAGCAGGACATGTACTGACAAGAGATTCACCTGTCGCCAATGGGGTGGAAACAGGCTTCGCCTCAACTAAATCTGCATGCTCAAGAATATCAAGTGCATACTTTGCCTGACCAACAAACAACCCAGTATCGGTGTGAGAGACCTCAAGACAAAGAAAATAGCTCAAGGAGCCCAGATTCTTGATGGCAAACTCATCTCTAGTAACAGCTATGAACCGGCAAAGGGCAGCAAGATCATTGCCTGTGACAATAATATCGTCAACATACAAGAGAAGAGATAGAATGGTCTTACCCTGATGCAGATGAAATAGAGACGAATTAGAACGACTCTGTGAAAAACCTAGATTGAAGAGAAACGAGCTGAAACGCTGGTACCAGGCAAGGGGAGCCTGGCGAAGACCATAAAGTGCCTTCTTCAGTCGACAGACATGATCAAGGTACCGAGGATCAACAAAGCCAGGGGGCTGGGTCATGAAGACATGTTGTGAAGAACCCCATTCAGGAAGGCATTCTTAACATCTAGCTGGTGAAGAGGCCAGCCACGCTGAACAGATAAGGCCAAAACAACCCTAACTGTGGCCGCCTTTACAACAGGGATGAATGTATGATGGAAATCCAAACCAGGAACCTGAGTAAAACCCTGAGCCACTAAACGAGCTTTGTGACGTTCGATTGACCCATCTGCAAGAAACTTTGTACGAAAGACCCACTTGGAGCCAACAATATTAGTGCCAGAAGGTCGAGGAACTAAATCCCAAGTTGAGTTTGAGCGAAGAGCATCAACCTCTTCTTGCATGGCAGCAAGCCACTGAGGAAGCTTAACAGCAGACTTGAAGCCACGGGGCTCAGAGGTGACAACAAGAGCTGAGAGAAGGGCAGAGGATGCTAAATAAACCGGATAGCGCGGCTTGAAAATACCAGCACGAGCTCGAGTGATCATATGATGAGTGGGCTGAGGAGCCTGGGGTGGTTCTGGAGCTGGAGGCTCAATGTCGGGAACAGGAAGCACGACAGGATCAATAGTAGGAAGCTCCAAAGGAGGTTCATCGAGAACCAAGGACGATGAATGAGCATCGTTATCAACCGAAAAACGATGTGGAGGACGAACAGGAGCCAAGACAGGAGCCAGAGAAGAGTCAGATGAGATATCGAGAAACGTCGAGATATCTTGATCAGTGACTTTCGTAACAGACGGTACCCGTGAGAAAGGAAAGTGGAGCTCATCAAACTGAGCATGGCGAGTGATAAAAACTCGAGAAGAGTCCGGATCAAAACAACGGAAACCCTTCTGCGTGCTGCTATAACCCAGAAAGATGCAAGGCCGACTGCGAGGTTCCAATTTATTAGCTGCATAGTCACGAAGATACGGATAGACACGACAACCAAAGGGCTTAAAGGTATCATAACTAGGCGGATAACCAAATAACACCTGAAAGAGAGAAATGTTATCAAGTATCACAGAGGGTAGCCTATTAATGACATAGACGACAGTGGAAAATGCATCAAACCAAAGGGAAGTTGGCGCCTGAGCATGAAATAACATAGATAAACCAGATTCAGAGATGTGACGATGTTTACGTTCGGCCCTGCCATTTTGTTGTGGTGTATAAGCACAAGAAATCCGGTGATGTATACCATGCAGATGCATAAAATCACGAACCCTTCCATTTATAAACTCAGTACCCCCATCAGACTGAAATGTTTTAATAGTTTGAGAAAATTGATTGCAGACGAAAGCATGAAACCGAACAAACACATCATAAAACTCGGACTTAGCACGCAAAGTATATATCCACGTAAATCGATAAAAATCATCCACAAAAGCCACATAATATTTAAACCCATCAGAAGTGGAAACGGGTGCAGGACCCCATAAATCACAATGAATTAAGTCAAGAACAGCAGTAGCACGTTTGTCATTCAATGAAAATGGTAAACGCTTGCTCTTGGCCAACTGGCAAGAAGAGCAGAGGCTAGGGTTTGGTAAAACTGAAGTAACAGATAAACAACCCTGCTTATTTAACAATGAAATAACAGAAAATGGGACATGCCCCAGGCGTAAATGCCACAAATCAAAGCTCGCTTTCAACCTCTTGACCTGAATAGCTGCAACTAAAGCTGGAATACCCCGATCAAGTAAATATAGTCCCTGATTACACCTTCCCTGAGCCAGGATTTTCTTTGTGAGCCGGTTTTGAATCGCGAAGAACTTATCAGAAAAAATAACATCCACAGGATAATTCGCAGTTAATTTACTTATAGATAGAAGGTTCTTTGTGATATGAGGGACGACAAGTACATCTAACAATTTAACATCCTCAGAAATTTTAGCATTGCCAATATGCGAGATTTTTAAAACATTGCCATTACCGACTATAACAGAACCGTTACCAGAATAGGACTCATGAGTGTCAAGAGCTGAAAGTTGGTTCGTCATATGAGCCGAGGCGCCCGAATCAAGATACCAATCAGGAGTTTGATCCAAGACATTGCAAGTGGACGTGAACGCCTGAGCAAGGTGGGCAGCTGAGTTGGAGTTGAGAGCATTCAAGTATTTAGAGCACTTATCAGCGTAGTGCTCCCCACGACATATTTGGCATCTAGGCGTACGACGAAACCCACCTCCACCAGAATTATCACGACGACTAGAACTAAATGAAGCACCTGAACCTGAACCATTGTTACCATAATTAAAGGTACCTCCTGAGCGAGAAGAGTGATGCTGCTGAGAGGTGCGAGATGATGGTTGAGGCGATGGCTTGGGGGCAGCCGTCTGAAAATTCTGGCGAACGGCGGAGAAGGCAGGAGAGGGAGACGAACCCTCCATGGATTGAAGCATCATATCAAGTTGTACAGCCTAGTGGAGGAGATCACGGAGAGGCGGAACTAGAGAGATAACCATCATAGTGTCGGCAAAACCTGCAAATTGAACCCCCAACCCACGGAGGAACTAGTGCCTTTTATCGTCGGCGTCAATGGGATGGCCGATGGCCTGCTGCTGATTACAGAGATGTTTAAACTTCTTTCCATAGTCTTCAACGGACATATCTCCTCGGCGAAGTGATAACAACTCCTCCCGGATCTGATGAGAGCAGGACGCAGAGGCATAGACACTCTCAAGTGCCTCCCACGCTTGATTGGCGGATGTGCAATCGATGACCTCCGAGGCCGCATCGGCAGAGAGAGAGGTATATATGACACTGAGAAGGCGTTTATCCTTCAGACGCCACGTCGTGTAAGCTGGGTTTGCAGTGGCAGCGCCGCTCTCTGGCATGATCGTGGAAGACGGCGCTGGAGTCGTACCATCGAGATGGCCCAAAATATCAAAACACTCAGCCATGTGTATTGTTTGGCAGCGCCACATCAAATATGTGGAGGCTTCAAGTTTAATTTGCATCATATTTATCATTGTGGTAATAGGGAGAGGATCATTGGCAGAGTTCGACACGATGATGACGAAACTGAGATTTGGCGATGGCGGATACCGACCAATATCACCGAAACAAGAGAAGAGGAGAGCCGGATGTAAATACCGGCGAGATAGAGAAGGAGGACGGCGGAAGAATATAGGGTTTAGGAACGAGTTAGGCTGATACCATGACAAAATGTGTACAGCACATAATTGAGAATTGAGAGAAGATTGGAAAAATCACCGTGTAAACTGGTGAGAGTATATTCACATATATATATACACACGTATGTGTAGTTACAATAATATCCTATAATTAAGGAAATGATATGGTCAAGTAAGTTATACCTAAAATATAGGAAAGACACCAATCAAATCAATATTTACAACTAATTCAAATCAATTAGTATTATCTCTATTAGATGCAACTTTTCATAATGTAATTCAAGTCGATTGGATCCACATGCGAGATTGATCTTTCACAATATGCCAATGTGCTTGGAGCACACCAAATGCATTCTCGACATCTATTCTGACCGCCTCTTGATATCGTGTAAAAGTCTTTCATTATGCCGAGATTGGGTGAGGGATGATTATTTCTTGTTTTTTATTTGTTATTCTAAATTTATTATTATTTCTTGATTTTTATGTATATTATTTTTTATATCTATCAATCATGATTATATTGGTAAATTAACTTTCAATCAACTACTTTAATCAATTAATTTACCAAACAACGTTTTGCAATCAGTTATCAGTTATCAACTATCAATCATCAGCTATCAGCTCAATCAATCTGACTCTACTATGAAAATTGAAATAGCCGTTTTAAGTTAATTCTCCTATAAAAGGCCAGCAACACAATTCATATTACATACCAAAATTAAGCTCTTATGTTCTTCTTTGAAAACAACTGATTCTCTCCCATCCACCCTATATATATACACGAACAAAAAGACTTCATTTTTATATAAAATAATTAAGTTGAAACTTAATGTTGAAACTTGGTTTATGAAACTTAATGTTGAAAATATTATAAGATGTTTGAACTAATTTTGATCAAAATACTTTAATCGATTTTGTATACGTAAGATAAAAATAAGATTACTGACCGTAATCTTCGTTTGGAGTAGATGCGACTAATATATGGTATTTTTCAAAACAAATTTTAGTGAATGAGGAATTAATAGTTTAAATTGACCACATATTACTTAATCGTGTTTACTGTTTTGGTTTGTTAAACAGAGATACACATTTATATCTAGTTTATGAACAAAGAACTGTTCTGATTTGTGTTTTATATATATGTGTGTGTGGAGTCTATTGTTCTGAATATATATTTGTTCACTGCTGAACAAGCAAAAAATAACAAACAAATACATGAAACATATATGATAAACATATTATAATTGAATAGACACATTCTATCACAAAGTTGTATCTAATTATGTCCATTCAGCAAAAGACTCTCATAAACAGTAATACACTTAAAACTCAGCTCTACAATATCAATAAATAATAGTCACAAATTCAAATTCACTCATTCATTCATATACAATCAAACAACATACAAAACATATTATATTATTCTTTTCATGAAAGTTTGATTGTTCCAAAGTAGCGGAGAAATAATAAATCGTTTTATTATTGAAGTAATTCTTACTTAGAATCATAAATCGTTTATTTTAGGGATGATTTCTATCAACTGTGAGCACCATAGCGGAGAAATATTCGCCTTAAAAAATAGTGTCCAACACTCGACTTGATTTAAAACTTTTCATATTTGTTTGCATTTCATTTGAAAACCTTACCTAATTTCTAACAATCTAAGACGAATATTTGTTTTCATAAGAGATGACAACTTTAAGCACTGTTGTGACTCTAACTCCCTTCATGGCACCGAGTTTAATGGCGCCGACTTCAAAATATAGCAACAAAAGATGTTCTTTTATCTTACTACTCTCACCCTGTCTCATTTTTTAAGGAAGAATCTCTCAACTGTTTTTGAAAAAGACATCGACACCTAGAGGCGTGGCACTGTGAATGTGTGGAATAACAATGACTATCTGTGTAGGAAATATCTTCTAAATGAATTGGATGCCACATTGTAAAATGTGTAAAATTCAATCAAGAAGTCTAAAAAAGTGAAACTCTTTAGAGAACAAGTAAGAAATAGAAAATGTCGGCTTAAAGAAATTTGTTGTCGGAAATTACTTGTCTTCAAGATGGTTGATACCAAGTCTGTGATCAACCAATGAGTCATTCCAAGTGGTTGCAGTTATTGAGAAATTGTCGCAAATATGGAAAGACGTTAAGAACTACCACAAGCATTTACACAAGGAAATTGGGTTCGAGGACTTGATAGCTCAACTTCATATCAAGAAAGATAACCGTAAAGCCAAAGAAAAGTCCAACAAAAGCGAAGTGGACAATCAGCGATTTCCCTGCGTATTCTATGTTGTCCGGATGGAGTACGGTCGGCCAAAAAGCTTGTCCTTACTGTATGGAACGGTCGGACGCCTTCACTCTTAAGTGCAGTGGGAAGCAATCGTGGTTCGACAATCACCGAAAATTCCTTAAGCATGATCACCATTTTCGAAAAGATAAATGACGATTTAGAAAAAGAAGATTTGTCGAGACTCCACCGCCAGAAGTACGCTCAGGGATAGAAATTTTGGCAGAAATAAAAAGATTGGGGCTTCTGAAAGTCACTGAACTGGATGCAGCACGAGTTAACGCGCAAATATCCCGAACGTCTSGTTGGAGAAAACGAAGCATTTTCTGGGATCTGCCATATTGGAGGACAAATCTAATTCGTCACAATTTAGATGTTATGCACATCGAAAAGAATGTGTTTGACAATRTTTTCAATACRGTGATGAATATCAAAGGGAAGACCAAGGACACGAGTAAATCTAGGGAAGAGTTGAATGAGTATTGTAATCGCCCAGAGTTGGCGCCAGATGGGTCAGGAAAGTGTCTTAAAGCCTGTTATACACTTGACAAGCCATCGAAAGCTGCCTTTTGCGATTGGGTGAAATCTCTTCGATTTCCTGATGGGTACGCATCAAATTTGGGGTGTTGCGTCGACAAGAAGGAATCTCGTCTGATCGGGATGAAGAATCAGGATTGTCATGTATTCATGCAGAGGTTGATACCAATAGCCTTTCGTGAACTGCTTCCTCCGAACTTGTGGAAGGCTCTGACCGAATTGAGTTTGTTTTTCAAAGATCTCACATCAACAGTTATTCGCACCGAAGATATGAGTCTACTTGAGCGTGACATTCCGTTAATATTGTGCCAAATGGAACTGATTTTCCCTCCAAGTTTTTTTGACTCGATGGAGCATCTGCCTGTTCATCTTACGTATGAAGCGAGAATTGCTGGCCCAGTACAGTATGGATGGATGTACCCGTTCGAGAGGTATCTTCGCAAACTAAAGAACAACGTGAAAAATAAGGCGAGTGTCGAAGGGTCGATAGCAAACGCATATCTGGTCGACGAGGCTTCAAATTTTAGTTCGTACTATTTTGAAGATCACGTTTCAACTAAAAGAACAAATATGCCTAGAAATGACGACGGTCAGAATTGTGTCGATGACGGTGATGAAATTCCTTCGGTGTTTAAAAAATGTGGAGAGACGTTTGGTACAAAGGGAAAAAGATTTCTAAGCGAAAAAGAATACAACGCCGCAAGGATCTACGTGTTGCTAAATTGTGTGGAGGTCGAAAAATATGTTAGGTATGAATAATCATTCCAATTTATAATGTCAATTTATACATATATATAAATGTACTAATACTTTTTTCCTAAATTGTGTAACGTTATATGTAGTATTTACACGAAGAGCATTCAACGTCTCCACCCAAACATTAATGAAGATCGGATAAACGAACAATTAGAAAATAAATTTGCCAATTGGTTCAAACATTATGTAAGACGTTCGATACCGAGATGCATATCATATAATTATGGTATCTATTTACATAATATATTTCCAAAATTAAAAATTATTTGTCAATGTCATAGGCTATAGATCGTTCGAACAATGTGATCGACGAGAACATTAGGAGTCTAGCTGAGGGTCCATCAAGATGTGTGAAAACGTATACCGGATGTAAGATAAATGGTTATAGATCTCACACATTGGAGCACGGATCTAACAAAGCAACATCGAGCAGTGGAGTATGTATTAAAGGGTCAACTATTGGGGCCACCGAATATGATTATTACGGTCGTCTCATATAAATTGTGCAGCTCGAATACACCGGCCGAATGAAGAAAAACACACTATTGTTCAATTGCTAATGGTTCGATCCAACAAGTGCAGGCACAAAAGTCCATCCAAATTATAAGATTGTCGATATCAATCATAAGCGTAGGTTCAATCGATATGAACCTTTTGTACTTGCTTCCCAAGCTGCACAAGTATACTACTGTGCATACCCAAGATTGAGACGAGACAAATTGGACTGGTGGGTAACGTGTAAAATCAAGGCGAGATCAAATGTTGAGTTTATCGAGCCTCTACCAGAAGAATCATTTCAAGAGGAAGCTATAGATACACGCAGTCCGATTCAACTCGACGATGTCAATTTTCAGTTGCACGACCTCAATGATAATTACGTGGAGGAACTTGGTAATAACGAGGCAAATGATGATACAGAAGAAGAGTTACTTACCGATCAAGATACAGATCAAGATACGGATGAAGATGAGTTTGATGATACATTTAATAGCGAAAGTGATTAGTTTGGTTGAAATATATGTAATTTATTCTTATTGTAAAACACACTTTTTTATAACTACTTTTTTTAATTTGGATTTATTAATACGTTTGTTGTCTAATATATACTGGTATTATGTAAAATGCTCGTATTATTATCTAATAATTTTATCAGATGCCGTTGCGTCGAGGATCCGATAGCGTAGGTCATTCAGATATGGGATCGGCTAATCGTTTAGCTGATTTCGACACCGACTACGTGGGTCTCGGTAGTGATCATCCGGCGACGCAGACGCCAACGTCGCTTACACCATCACAGACCCCGTCCGACGCGGGTACATCACGGACCCGAAGGCAGTTGGTCGCACCGCAGAGGGGTATTTTTGAGGTTTATATTGCAGGGGCGAAGTAAGTAAATCAATGATTTTTAATTATCATTATAATTAAATTTTATTCGTCAAAAAATAAATACACAATTGAATACAGGCTGCACAACACAGGGGGGAGGGTGTCCACTCTACTCCGTACGATCTTTGAGAGGGATCTCCATCTCGCCGAGTGGTGCTATAAAGCGGTCCCTAAGGAGACTAAGGCGTTCTGGTGGGAGATGTTTAAGGTAATTATTATTTTGTGTCCAACTTTGTTAGTATTTACCGTAAAAACACAATCATATATTTCAATTAAATTGTAATTATTGTTTTATTTTGCAGGAGGTTTGTTATTGGGACCCGAAGGAGTACAGTGAGAAAGACATACGGAAGGTATTTTTTCCGATGATCGGAGACCTTTACGGGAAGAAGCTTAACAAGTATAAGCAGCATATTGCCTCCCATGGTGGTGGTCGGCCGGAGTGCCTGATCGAGGAGGTTCTGAGGTAAACAATTCTAATTTTTTATTTATAACATATAAATTATATCGTATCTTATATATCATCCGTTTCAACTAGTTCTTGGAAGGTTGAGTGGGATAAGCCCGAGAACAAGAAGAAATCCGAGCAGTGCAGCAAGAACAAGAGGAGCGAGCCTGCTGGGCCGGGTACTGGGATGTCGAAGCACACGGGGGGTGCTAGATCTACTATCGACTATGCTATATAGTAAGTGATTTTAGAATATAATAATATAATATTTATTTATTTGTTTAATTTTAATTTTAATTATTTGAAAATTCTATTAGAATACAGGAGTGGGAGACGGGTGCGCCGGCTACGTGCTACGATCTTTTTAAACGTACGCACCAAAAGAAAGACGGTGCGTGGGTCGATAGGAGATCTACTAATATTAATGTGAGTCTCTTTCTCATTTTTAACTTATTCTTTGATTTTAACGTAAAATTTTAATAACGAGTTGTATTTCAAGAGCAGTACGAGCGACATCTGACCCAGGAACAGGAACGTGCGTCTTCCACCTCCTCCCAGGCTGATAGGAGACACATGAGAGAGTTCGAGGAGCAGTTCGAGGCTCAGAGGACGCAGCTCGAGGCGTTGCAGCAGCAGGCAGCCGAGGAAAGGCAACAACGTGCGGAGGAGGCAGCCGAGGAAAGGCGACAACGTGCGGAGGAGGCAGCCAAGGAAAGGCGACAACGTGCGGAGGAGGCAGCCGAGGAAAGGCGACAACGTGCGGAGGAGCGCCGGCAGTAGGAGGAATTTCAGGTACGCATGGCTGCCCAGATGGCACAGATGGCTGAGATGTATTCTCGTTTCCAGCAGCAGTTGCCCCCTCCCCATCAGCAGTACCCCCCTCTCCATCCATAGAACATTTTTACGATTCATATAAACTTTGTTACTGTGTCGATCGAACGCATGTATTCTTAAATTTCTAAATATTTTTTATAATAATTGGTTTATTTATTTGTCTTTTTTTTAATTACTTTTTTCAAATTTCTGGGAATTTTAATTATTGAACAAGAATAAAAATTAATAAAAAAAATTTAAAACCGAGGGAAAGATCCCTTGGTAATCCCTCGGAAAAGTAAAATATATATAAAAAAACCGAGGGGATATTCCCTCAGAAATAGCAAAAATCCGAGGACATCAAATCCCTCGATTTTCCGAGGGAAAAATATTCCCTCGGATTGCCCTCGGAATTCCGAGGGATTGCACGGAGATGTTTCCGAGGGAAAATATCCCTCGAAATTCCCTCGGTTTCATATTTCCGAGGGAATTATTCATTCGGAACAAAATTCTGAGGATTGTTTTTCCAAGGGAAATTTCCCTCGGTTTGCCCAAAACCGAGGGATTTTTCCTTAAAACCGAGGGAAAAATCCCTCGAAAATTGTGATTTTTTTTGTAGTGATAGGTTTGTAATGACCAAGAATGGTAAATTCTTGGCTAGGTGTTATCTTGATAATAATCTCTTTAAGATGAATGTAATGTCTTGTTTTCGTCAAGATACGATGAATAAAACTTCTAATTCTGCTTACTTTTTGGAATGTTCTAATTTATAGCATGATAAATTAGAACATGTTAACTTTAAGACAACTAAAGAACTGATATATCAAGAGTTGTTAACTAGTTTTAAAAATTAATTCTCAATACAAGTGTGAAATATGTATTGAAGCAAAAATGGCTAAGACATCGTTTCATTCGGTGACAAGTTTTACTAGTCCTCTTGAGTTAATTCATACAGATTTGTGTGATTTAAGTTTTTTCAAAAACTTGAGGTGGCAAAAAATACGTTATTACATTTATAGACAATTGCATAAGATACTTTTAAGTATATCTTTTGAAAAGTAATGATGAAGATTTTAAGACTTATAAGAATGAAGTTGAAAATCAACTTAACTTGAAGTTTAAAAAGTTCAGAGTGATGGAGGTGGAGAATATGTTGTTACCTTTGAAGAATTCTGTAAGGAAAGTGGTATCATTCATCAAACTACAACTTCATATTTACTGTTTTGCATGTAATTGTGATATTTTTATCGTATTTTTAATCAGGCTTTTGTGTCGTTCTTAGTAGTTTTTGAGTCGAGTCGTTAGGGCTTTAGGTTGTTTTAATGTTTTGAGCTTTATTTATCCGATGTTGGTGATGTTTGTGTGATTCTTGGGTTTTTTAAGTTCAGAATTTTTCGTTTCGTAGGTGGCTTAATGAATTAGATTCATGCCAAGACGTACCGGCATGCACCTAGGTTCGAGCCAAGATATTGAGGCCCAAGATTCGTGCCAAAACGAGAAAACTGAGCCGAAAGCAGCCCGAATCAACTGCCCAAATCGACTGAGAACAGCCCGGATCGACTGCCAAATCGACTGAACAACAGAGGTCGATCTGTTTCAAACAAGGCAGTCGATCGACTGAGAACCACGGATCGACCGGAAGCCACCCAAATCGACTGAACAACAGAAACGGACGTCGGAGCAGCTGGGCAGTCGATCGACTGCCTTTCAGCCGATCGACCGAAACGCTGTCGATCGACTGCGACGCAGAGACTTTCGGGAATTCTTGGCATTTTCAAGATTTTGCCCCTACAAACAACTATATAAACCCCACATCTTTCACCAACAAAGGCATCCACTCTCCTCCCAACCCTTGCATGTGCTTGGGATTTATTTTCTCTCTAATTTTGAGATATATTTTCTGTCTCTAGGTTTTAGATTTATTTTCTCTTTCTAGATCTTAGATTTAATTTCAAGTTTTTTCTTGGATTTGTAAGCTCAAGAAGAATTCAAGACATCACTTGGGTTTTTATTTTGGATTGCAATTTCATTCAAGTTTGTTATTCCTTTTTTTAATTCAAGTAAGTTTTCCTTTATTTTCTTCCTTGTTCTTCAATTTCAAGCTTGTTCTTCAATTTATGCATTTTGCCTTAGCTCTTAGATTTATTGTTAGATTTTGTGATTTGACTATGGAATCTAGGTGATTGACACACCAAGATCATAAATCGGGTCCTTGATCGTTTTTATTTTGAGTATTTCATATGCTTTATTTTGATTTTTATTTTCATGTATAAGTTTATGTTGAATCTTAGTTCTACTCTTCGTTTCTAGTTATTTCTCGTAAAGTTTTTAACTTTCACGTCAATTCTTATTGCTCTTTCCATTGATACTTTCGATTTTCGTTATTTCGCATTATTTGAGTTTTCATGATCATACAAGCATAGTTTTACCTTAGGTTTTCATATTTGTACTTAGTGGAACTTTGCTTTTTATTGCTTATTTTGATTATTGCTTGCAATTTCAATATGCACACGCACGAGGCATACGAAATACTTGCATTTACTTTTTCGTAGTTAGTCGTAGTTTCATCTTTCCATTTATTTCTGTTTTTCTTTAATTTCACAAATCTAAAAACACATTGATCTCTATAATCAATTGAATTCCGATAATACCAAGTCATGAACCCACTTTTATTTCAACACCACTAAAATAATTCTACAAAACATTCACCTCATTCTGACAGTTTTGTTGAATGTAATAATCGTACTCTTAAAGAGATGGTGAATGCATTATTACTAAGTTCTAGCTTACCCAAAAAAATGTGGGAGTAAGCTATATTGTCAACAAACTACATTCTTAATAAGATACCTCGCAGAGGTAAAGAAGAAACTTCATAAAAAATATAGAAAGGCCATAAACCAACTTATAAATACGTACAAATGTTGGGGTGTTTGGCTAAAATTGAAGTATCTAAACTAAAATAGGCCAAGATCGGACCAAGGACTATTGATTGCATTTTTATTGGTTGTGCAAACAATAGCATTGTACACCGATTTGTAGT
Organism: Phtheirospermum japonicum; assembly: GCA_014905375.1. Taxonomy (NCBI): domain Eukaryota; kingdom Viridiplantae; phylum Streptophyta; class Magnoliopsida; order Lamiales; family Orobanchaceae; genus Phtheirospermum; species Phtheirospermum japonicum. Next base: position 1,049,928 of record BMAC01000222.1, on the reverse strand, counting down.
GCACAAGCAAAAAATTCCTGATATCAATAAAGGGATGATCAATGAATCAAGGAATGTGATTTTATTTGAAAATACCGTTCCTTGCAAAGAAAGGAAATGAGAAATAACTAAGAAAAGAACTTACAAAATGACGGATTCACCTCAAAGTGTAGAAGAGGGCCAAGATGCAGTCAAATAACAAAAATAGCTAACTATTTTGGTATTGAAACTTATATGTTAGAAAATAAACCAAAAAATATTCAAGACTTTGTCTACTCCAGACGCTCCTCTTTGGAAGTAACTATCAATAGTGAGATAGAATTCATTATGCATAATAATACGTGGGAGTTTGTCAATCTCCCTCCAGGATGCAAACCTTTAAGATGTAAATGGATCATCCAAAAGGAATTACAAAGCTAATGGATATATTGATAAGTTTAAGGAATGGTTGGTAGTTAAAGGGTTTATACAAATAGAGGGATATGATTTTCAATATATATTCTCCTATTTTGTGAATTACGTATCTACGTGTACTCATTGCTATTATTACATTACATAATCTTGAAATATATCAAATGGACGTAAAAATGACCTTTTGAATGAAGATGTTGAAGAGGAGATTTATATGAAACAAACCCGGGGGTTTGTTGCACCCGAACAAGAGAATAAAGTGTGTAAACTAGTTAAGTTACTTTACGGGCTAAAGCAAACACCTAAATAGTGGCATGAGAAATGTGACAAAACTGGATTGTCAAATGATTTTAAAATCAACGAATATGACAAGTGTGTTTATATTAAAGGGATAGACAACACTTTTGTAATTATTTGTCTTTTATTTGATGATATGTTGATTATGGGGAGTACTCATGATTAAATCATGAGTACTAAGATGATGCTAACAGACATTTTGACATGGGAAATTGTAATCATCTGTCTACGATATCGGTACATACGTAAAAAATCGAAAAATCCATTGGAAATTGTAATCCTTTGTCTAAGACATCAGTAAATACGAAATGAAACCAAAAAATATAAACACGAAATTAATATAGAACTTACGAATATAACGTAAATTTCCAGAAACAAAATAAACAAACCATCCTATTTCTCGAGTGATTTTCATTGAGGAATGAAATCTATTTATACTAATTCTATCGCATGGATGGTGTGATAAGTCCATTAATAAGATCTCAGCAACTTCTATAAGAATATTCAGCATATTTAATGGAGTTTCTGCAAATGTCCCTACATCATTCTAGGGAGCTATATACAACTAGGCCTCAAATTAGGGACAAGACAAAAGGTGGATTATCCCATCGAGTAATTGACCTGGGCTTTGTCCAACTTAAGGTGAGTTGTCTCTTATAATCCTGCTGAAATGTATTATGGCAGTATTGAATATATATGGGAAGTTCTGGATTAATTTTAGTTTATAAATATTAAAAGATTGACGGATGTAAATGCATGGTTGAGGGTAATGATAATATATATAAAGCTAGCATTTTTAAAAAATATTTTTCAAAATTTTCCCACACATTTTACTTACTATTTGTAGTAAATTATTTATATAATTATTTATGTAAATATATATATATATTTTTTTTTGGATTATAATTTCTAAAAGTTAAAAATACAAAAATAATAAATAAAAGAAGTTTATATCAATATATAAATTATAAGGGGTAGCATTTCCACAAATGCTTCTCAAAAATAATAAATAAGAAATTTTGAAGTAATAATAAGCTTTTAAAGAAATCAGAATAAAAGCAATGAAAAAAATTATGATATAAATGTTAGATATATAACATGTTGTTTTGAATGTCTATGCTAAACTTAGCCAAATGATTAAAGCAAACTTGGGCAATTTCAGGCGCTCCTTCACAATATACTCATTATTCACAAACACAAAGGTATTTGTAAGGTAATTACAAATCTCAAGGAGTATCTGTAATTTTTAATGATAAGTATTTTTATTTTTTTGTGCATGTGTTTGTCGGTGTGTGTGTGTTTGTAATTAGACTATACCTTGGGGATAGTTTTTGTAATTATCCCTACAAGATAGATATGACAGTAAAACTTGCGAGGAAGTGTAGAGTGTCCCAATTCGAACCACATACAGACCAAGTAAATAAACTAAATCAAGCACAACAGAGGTGGAAAAACCCACGAATTAATTTCAGTATACATAGAGGTTTAAAAAAGGCTCATGTAAAAGGGTAGAAGTTGGAGAAAAGTAAAGTGCCAAGTAAAATGTAGGCCGCGCAATATGTCCATATGAAATGGCCCCATTTCTTTCCAACACTAGGAGATCCCATTATGTGGGAGGCAAACCAGTACAGAAGAGGGCTAGCAGATAAAAAACGAGTCGCAACCTGTTAAACACGATGATTATATCAACGAAAAGGCATATATTACGGAAACAATTGGCAATCCAAGTGTTCTGTAACAAGGATAACTATCAGAGACACACTCATATTTAGACAGCCTAACGGTTAGGTAGGTCCCCTAAAATTAAATTTTAAAATTAAAAAATAAAATAAAACATAGAAAACCTATATCAACTTAAAAATCTTTAAAAAAATAAAAATGAAAACAAATAAATAAAAACCTTACAAAATAAACATAAAAAACTAAAAAGGAACCTTAAAAATTAAAATTTGGGACCTGCCTACCGGAATGTAACTAGGCGGGTGTTGCACAAATTCTGTTCTGACTATTATGATGATCAAAAAAATAGCTTCTGTACAAATCCTTTTAGTGAATACTAAAATGCACCAGTTCAAGTTTGGGGCTGACCTGAACATGCATGACAAAAAAAGCCGTCGCGACCATGAAGCTCAAGTGTAGAACAAACGGAAGAATAACAATAGGATCGTATCGTGGGCTGTTTGGTATATTATCACTTTTTGATGGCCGTGTAACCACATCTTCTCTTTTCATAGCTCTCTCTCTCTTCCTCAGCCCAGGAGCCCTGTCATCATCTGAGTTGCATAATGATCCAAGTGAAAATGTGAAATTTGTCTAGTTCAATAAATCGAAAATCTGCAGCAAAAAATAACCTCTATGCATAAATAACAAAGTACAGAAGAATATTTCGATGATGCCCAATTAGCTTACAAAAATATTCCCCAGTAAGTTACAAGAAAATGCACACCTTGCATTACATTAGGAGTAGATGACGGTGAAACAGACGACTCGTCTTCTATGGAAGAAAATCGCAGGCCAAGCGAGAGAAAAACCTCGGACCATAGCTTCACGTAGTAGGCGATTGAGCAAATTGCAAGAGACAATATTGGCGATGCAAGAAGAAAATTAGGCAGCTGTTTAACTTGAAAATATCTTAAGAAACCCACTCCCCTGGCATAATAATTAAAACAGACACGAGGAATATAAGACAATGCAAAATATATTAAAAACAGAGATTTAAACAGCAAAAAAGCTTTAAAGGGTTCGCTTTATATTTTTCTGTGGGACCAAGAACCTTAAACTCATATCAAATTTGAAACTAAATTGGACACAAATCCCTAATTTCATCTTCACAAGATATATCCACTTATGTACATGTGAACATATGCAGTAAAAACAAATAGATTTACAACAGGCCATATGTTTAACATACCAATAGTGGCTTTGAATATAATTGTAGAGTAAAGGAAGTCTTGCCTTGCACCACGGCCTCATTTCACCCACAGAACGGCCTATGCATAATTTGAAGTATCCATACGCTTGAAAAGAGATGAAGGGAGCAAAAATGCACACTGAACACAAAGCCCCGACAAAAAGAACCTTCATCATTCGCAGCTGGAACGAACAAAAACGAATATCCAAATTACAACCTTGGAGATGTAAAATAACAACAGCAAATTCAGCCAAATGATAAAAATAGCTCTTCCACCAAGACCAAATGTGGAATAACACTTACATAAGAGCGCTTTCTGGAGATAAAAGCTTCATTCACTTGTTGCATTGAGCGAAAACAAATATAGCCCGCATTAAGCACCCCATTTGACCGTGCACAACCAGAGAGCGCAAACCAAAATGTTGCACAAAAGTTTGTGCCGCTCATGAAATAATACAACCCTCCAAACGACAATAAAGCATACAGACTCTCAGAATATCTGCAGAGAATCAAAGTTACATTATAACACAAATCCATTCTATTATGGCAAGTTACAATAAAAAAGGCTTCAGAAGTTACATAGATGAGTAGAATATGGAAGCTGGATTAAAGCAAAACAAAACTGATGCTCTCAGTGCCACCTCTTTGTCCTTCAAAACAATAACTGAAAGCCTGTGAAAAATACAAATAACGAAAAAAAGAATGCGGTGAGAGAAAAGCAAGTGATAGATTCGAATTGAGTACTTGACACAATGGACTTATCAATCCTAGTCTAATGCCAAGGTTATCTCAAGTCAAATATTTAATTTCAGGTTATTTGTTCACATGAACAAAGCAAAAGGAAGTTATTCAAAAAGTCCCATAAAATAACTGATAGCTGCAGCTAGAAACTCACCGGTAAAGATATAATGAGGCAAAAACAAAGGCAAGGTTATTGAGCACATAGCCAGATAACCCGAGGACAGCCCTGAATCCGATCACAGGCACCAATGGAGCAAAAACTGCATTGCAGAATGAAAATCAAAACTTCTCCCAACAAATGGGAAACAAATAATTTGCTACGCAATTCTCAAAAACAATAATAATAAAGAAATAAATTGCTACGCATGGACTTATGATCCCATCCCACCATAAAGATCTAGCTTTGAGCTCGTCTAGACCTTCACAAAACCAAGTAAATCAATGTTCCCCAGTTCTTTATGTTTTATTTTTCGCCCAAAAGAATACAAGAAATAACATTTGTATAGATAAATAAGTATGTTAATCTACACATAGTTTCATATATTGATCTTCATTTCCAACATATTCAACTACAGTAAAACCTCTATAAAGTAATAGTATTGGAACTGCAAAAAATTTTACCAATTGAGCTTCTCGCTTCTCAACTTTATCTACATATTCTTCCTTCTATATTGTTCTTAAGTTGGAATATTTCCTTTTCATCAAATCAAAGATTTCTTTGTTGATGTACAACACATGTTTATTGAATGCTTATGTTGCACAAAATTATCATCCTAAATTCAAATCATTAGCTAATATTAAATCAAATTTACTTGATGATGAATATGATAGGGAAAAATGTGATACATGCCAATAATTTAAAGAATTCCTGACATTGAATAGTTAATTAACTAAGTTATCATTATGCAAAAATACACAAAACATTCTTAAATTTAATATTTCATCAAAATATGTAAATTTTTTGTTACCAAGAAGATGAAATGAACAAATTCATGCATTCAACCCCACACACCCTACATATATTCATAATATTAGGCAATCAGTGTCAGTGGAACACATTAACTACCGACAAAAAAAAATGTATTCCAGGGAATAAGAACGTCTCCTATTATGTACAATGGCATTGTTTGTGATAGAAAAATCATCGGTGATGGTTTGGGGCAGTTTCTACATATTCTTTTACATGCTTTAATTAAATATTAACTTTAAGAATGTTATGTGTGTTTATAACTCAGATAATTAACTATTCAATAATAAGAAACCATTGAGATATTGAAATGTATCACAATCTTCCTTATCCAATTCATCATTTTATTTAATATTAGCTAATGATTTTGAATTTAGGATGATAATTTATTTTTCACTATAAATAAACATATGTTTACCATCAGCAACAGATCCAAATTAGATATCAAATAAAATCCTCGATCGGAGAACACATAAAATCTAACTTAAAAAACTGATAAAAGTAAAGGGAAAAAGGAAACACCTGTTTTGGAGAGAAGTGAAAGGCACAGGGGAAGCAAAGGCAAGAAGGCGTAGGTCTGTTCGTATTCATATCCGCACTCCGCAATGCGTGTGAAGTAAACTCCATCCCACACGATGCTGCGCTCAATCCACGATCCAACGCCGGGGAGGACAACTGACGGTGGAGGATCTGAGGAGGAGAGGCACGGCGGGTTTATTGAAGCGGATGTGTCGTATGGGCTTAGCAGAGATCGCCAGATGATAATTAGGGATAGTACCAGAAGCCGAGAGGCCACGGCGCAGCGGAGGAGGCGGCGCGTGTCGGGAGAGAGGCGGCCATGAGGGGTTGTCGAGACGGGAGAATGTGGAGTCATTTCGCCGGGAAAGGGGACAAAGCACGGACACGGTACGACGATACACGACTTACAATTCTTAGTTTGAAGTGTCTCTGTACTTTCTGCATTTAAAACATAAGCTTACAATTGTTTTGGTTATTTAATTATTATTTATTCAGTTTTTTATACAAATTAATGAAGGTAGTAGAATAGTGTGATTTTAATATAATTAAATGTATGTATGAATAGAAATTAAAAAGATAAAATTAGAAATAAACACTCAAAATAGCAACAAAATTTATCTTTGGATAGATGAAGTATAATAAAAGATTAAAAGAGTTTTTAATTATACTTATTTAAAGAGTTTATAAGCTCATAAATCTTATAATATATTTTTAGTGCTTATAATATAGAAAATGACTACGGTGTCTTGAAGGTACCATGCCCTCCACACCTCCTCTGCATTTATATTCATTCATTTACCAATAATTGTAACCAACTTTTGATCCAATGGTTATGATTAAGTGAAAATGGTGCCCTCACAACACGTAGGAATTCTCAATAATATATTAGATCTTGTTTTTTTGATTGATGAAGTACAACGGAAGATTAAGAGGATTTTTGCAAAGCTTATAAGCAATTCAACATAGTTTATAAGATATTTAAGACTAATAATCTCTTAAAATAAGCTCTCTAATAGCTTATAAGAACCTAACAAAAATATCTCTCCTCATATAACTTCATTTAATTCTCACGTACAAATGACAAAAAAAAAATAATAATAAAAAAAATCAGAGCACGTCTCCATTAGAACAAATGTCTATTGTTCGAAATTTTTGATAGGAATGTTGATTGTTCATTCGAACACTACGTAAGTTCCTTTAACTTCCTTTGTAACAAACGTGTGTTGTTCGAAATTTCAGATTTCGAACATTATAAATGAAGTTTTATGTTTATTTTATGTTTATAGCAAGAGACTTTTTATATTTTATTTCATGATATTTCATTTACGTAGAATCTAATAAGAGGTTGATTGTTTGATTGTTTTAAGTTAAATAGAATTTGTGTATTTTACGTACTGTTTTTTTTTTAGGTGAAATAAAAATTGTTGATTTTATGTTTATTTATTAAGATGTTTATTTTTTTGTTACATAATATATATATATATATATATATATATATATATATATATATATATATATATATATATACCATAAATCAACTAAACAATGGTCTGCAATATAATTAATAATAGTTATAATTAATATAATTAAGAATATAATCAGTAAGCGAGAAATTGTAGTTAAGAGTGGTTCATAATAATCAAATAAAATTATTAAAAAAATTGACCTATAAATAAATGAGTTTTAATAATTTTACTTATTGACAGTGGCGTTTAAAAAAAAGTCATGCTGTACATCCATCCCAAGTTTGTTAATGAAAATTTTAATATCATAATTCAATATGTAAGCCCCACCCCCCTAAAAAAATCAAAATAATAAATAATAAACATAATTTTTTTTTTTCTTGTAGTGTCACGTAAACCAAAATTATACTATTATTAATTGACCAACATTGATGTTAAACTTCATTCAGAAATTTTAAGTTAAGAGTATATTTAGTAAATAATAAATTGTAGTTAACAATCTCTCTCTCTCTCTCTATATAAAGAGCCTAGCGTTCCTAAAAATATTTTTTAACATTTTCCCACTCATTTTACTTACTATATGTAGTATACATATTTATTATTTATATAATTATTTATGTAAATATTCTTTTAGAGATTATCATTTAGGTAAAGAAAATATTAAATATATGGAAGAATTATGTATAATAATAAATAAATCTGAGAAAAATAAAAATAATATATTTTTCGAAGAAAATATAAAATATAAAAAATTATTTAAAATATCTAAATATATGTAAATAATTATTTAATAAATTTTTGTGTTCGAAAGTTTGGTTTGAACGACTTTCTTCAATGCTTTTTTTTTTTTCTTTCTTCAATGGCATGACGGCGACAACTTATTTTGTGTACATGTTTTGTTTATATTCTTCAATAGACGGTGGTCATGGCAGTGGTGACAGTGATGTTGGAGTGGTGATGAAGAGTTGAAGGAGATAAAATATTTTGGGGTGTAGGATTTAAGGATAATATTGATATATTTGTGATAACACTTTTAGTGGGGTGAACTAATAAATAAAACGAGGTGTGTATATCCACGCCCTTTGTTTTGAATTTGCTCGTGTTGACCAAATCGTGACTTGAGTATTTTAAGTTATTATATTAAATTAATAATATTACACTTACATCAAATGAATTTACATAATCCATTCAATTCGCTCCGTGTATCGCAAGGGTTAAGCACTAGTGGTTCATAAAAATCAAATAAAATTATTAATCTTTTATTGACATGTGAATAAATGAGTTTTAATCATATTTACTTAATTTGTATAAAAGAGTTTTTAATTAATTAGAGGATATATTTATGAAAAAATATTACATTAATTATAGGAATAAATGAAAAAATCGAATTAGGAAAGATTAAATGTATTTTAGGAGGTTATACAAATTATAATAATATAATATTTATGAATTGATAGGTTTGGTTAGGTATCTATAATGTGTGTACTTAAGGTATTTTGTGAAATTTTTTCAACTAGGAAGTATAAATGAAATCAACACAACACATATCTATGTCATTTTCACTTTTTTTTTTTTTTTTTTCTCCTTCTTTAATTTTTGGGCCGAATTTTGGCAGAAAGCGGGCTTGAGTCTTGAAGCTATTTGCTCTTCCAAATTTCAGGTCCAACTCCAAGTGCTACACAAACAAAACCAATTCAATTTGGGGAAATAAAACAAACCCTACTATCAGTCGCAATTCCAATCTCCGCCCATCACTCATCGTCCTCAGTCCTCACGTCACCAGTCACCGCCACTAGCCACTACCGTTTTACACTCACGGAGCTAATATCGGCCCCAAAATAAATTCTTTCCAAAGGGGTTGCTTCTATTCCAGGTAATTTGAAGACCCAATTCGTTTTTTGTCTGGAAATTATGCATTTATTTCAGTAATTTTTGAATGGATAGGTAAAAAGTTTAATCTTGGAATACCAACAGATTTTTATACTAGAGTAAATAAGATAATTAATCACCGTTTGAATGTTGTAAACAACAGTTTTACAATCAGGAAGACTGCTAATGGATTTAGCTGGTAAGAAATAATCAACACACCTGAAGTTAATAGTTGCATCTTCCTTGTATTGTTGTTGCCTTCTTACAAGTTGTGATCTGTAAAATAAATATTAATTAACCTCGAATTTTGTAATTTAATTATGTAAAAAGTAAAATTAACCTCTAAATCCTCATTAATCTTTTGCACACGTTGAGTGCCCCAGAGATATGGCTTTTTTCTCAACCTCAAAGCCCTGTGCGAGTCCCTCAAGTGTCCGAATTTGGGTTCCTCTTCAAACCTGAAACAAGACAATCATTTTTTACTTCTTTGTTGGGACAGTGACTATTTTATTTGGACTTTGCTATGTATTTGAGACTTTTCTAGGTACTTGAGACTTATCTATGTTATGTATTTGAGACTTTGAGTATTTGGTATGTGGTGTTGATGTGATATGGTTTTTGGAAATATTTGTTTGACCAGTAACTTAATATTCTTATATTCATGGTTGAACCTGAATTTAGTTTTTACCCTTTTATTGTTAGTTGGACTTGTACTGGCTTGTTACCGAGTATACTGGTTGTCTTTATCATATTTTCAATGCATTTTTTCAAATTAGCTTTGCAAAATGTATTTTAGTAATTAAAAATTAGGGATGATTTTGGCCTGATGGCTTGTGATGGGCTGGAGAATCATAGGCCCAACTTTATTTTGGCCCGGCCTGGCCCAAACCACTGACACCAATTGGCCCGTGGTCCATGGGCCGGGCCGCCTGTTTAACAATTCTAGGTTTTAAGTAAGGTGCTTCTGGTGTTTTTGTAAATAAAAATCTCTCTTTCAAATTTTTATTATCAATATTTGCCTTACCAATAAGTACGATTTTGAAATCATATTCTAAGGTAATTGAAATGGCCTCGGCACCCACGCGCAGCGAAGTGCTCGCGCTCTTCCGTTCGCTAATTCGGACGGCACGTGAGTTCACGGACTACAACGTAAGGGAGTACGCTAAGCGCCGCTCCATTGACGCCTTCCGCCAGAACCGCCATCTGTCCGAACCGGCTGAGGCTGCCGCTGCCTTTGCAGACGGAAAGTCGCAGCTCGCCGTCGCCAAACGGCAGGCCGTGGTCCAATCTTTCTATTCGCCCAGCGTCAAGAACGTTATGGAAGTTGAGCACTCGTGATATCATCTGTCCTCAATCCATAGCCAACAGGTTAGTTTTTTGTTTCTTAGGGTTTTGTGGTTTCTAAAACATAGAAGTTTCTGCATTGCTTGTTTGTTTTAGCTTTTTTTTTCTTCTTAATTTCTTAGTGTAAAATTGCTGATGATATTTGTTAATTTGTTTTTGTTATTGTTTTGGGGATAAACAATTCCAGTTTTTATCTTCCAAATTGAATATAATTCGTTTATTCTTTTTTCTGCTATCATTTTCTATATTTGGTTAATATTTATTCTTAATTATTCTTTCTTGTGCTGTATTGCTTGCTTTTTAATAATCTGAAGTGGGTTTATACTAAGCTTACAGTGTATGCATGTCTATTTTTGCGAAATGTTGAACTTTAATCAACACTCTACAATTGTACTTTTACTTTTTTAGTTGTGGTAATTGAGAAGGTGATGGTGAATAAATATTGCACCGTTTCTTAAAATTCATGAGCAATTGTGTACTTGGGCAAAAACATAGTTGTTAAGAACTTCGTGATGTTGAATATTTGGTGGAAGATTTTTTTTTGCTTTTGGGAGAGTGGTGGAAACAGTAATACATATTATGTTTATGTAATGTAATACCAGCCGGTACTATAAGAAAATTGTAGGTTTAATCAATTTAATTAGCTGTAATAGAAGATTAATAATGAGTTACACTAGACCCTAATGTTTGAGAAGTCAAGAACTATGGAATTGCTGATTTCTCATAGTTCTTAACTTCTGGAGCCTGAGTGTCTTGTGTAATTCATTATTGATTTTCTATTACAGGTCATCAAATTGATTAAACTAACACTTTTTGTAGTACTCCAACTCATTGTACTAGGGAAACATGGTATTAGCGTTTTCACATAGTTTTGATGTCAACTAGTCTTATAGAATTATTTCTTGAATGTTGCAAATGATCCTAATTCATACGGTTAGTCAAGGACAAAATATGGTACATTATCCCCGAAAACGTTTTGATGCTTAAGATTTGAGTTCAGAGCTGAAATGTCATGATGGATGTCTGGGGCTATTTATTAAGATTAAACTAATGTATAGAGGTGTGTGATCTTGCTGGTTTGATGTTGTTAAGGGTAGATTTGGGATTTGGCTAGTGAACTAGGAATGTATCGTTTCAGGAAATCAATAGTGCCGGATTTTGAACACCGAACGGAGCATAGGATTTGGGAGTACTTTCATGGTTTTTCATAGTGTCACTATTTGTGAGCAACAAAAAAATAAAACAAGAAAAATACACTCATCATCACGATTAACCAATTCATGTGTAGATTAAATTGCCGGTTGCTTTAAAAATAAAAAGTAGCAAGTGCTAAACAATATGTGATTCCAATGGCAAGAGTGGTGTCCAATTACGTGGTAGATATTTTTTGCTGTTTTAAGAGATTTGTTACTTTGACATTGTTATGCTGTATTGCAGAAAGTCTCTTTTAAGTTCAACTTACACTTGTTTTCTAATTCTACAGGACTTGATCAAAGAAAAAAAAGAATATGAAGATATTATGAAGAATAAGATGAAGAAAAGTATTTTTTTTTATCAATAGAATATTGCTGATATGTAAAGTCCACTGTGTCAGATGCATTATCCGCCTCCTTAAAAGCAAATATGAACATCTGATAAAACTTTTGTGTCGATGGAAATAATTTGAAGCTGTTATGTCATATGTGGCTGTGGATGACCTGCATCCTTGTCATTAGGATTTGATTTATTATTTATTATCTATTATTTAAGCATTGTTTCCAGAAATAGAATCTGAAGAGACCTACCTAGTCAGTTCTAGGGCTGGGTTGGTACGGTATATCGAGAAATTTCGCCCATACTGTGCCGAATATGCTGGTATACCGAACTATCGGTATTTCAAATTTTCGGTAAGTTATGCAGCTCACTCCGTACCCTACCGAATTGCAGCTATGCTGAATTTAGGGACGGTAAAGGTATGATACCGTTTCGTACCGAATGCAACACAACAAACATTACTTCAAAAGTTTTATACCCAAATGGATATTTAGGGAACCCTTGTCCATAGATCTTGAAAGCAGAACAATATCCATTTCTCAATAGATCTATCTATATATAGAAAGATATAGATCTCTATATGGAGATAGATCCATACCGAAATATGGAAGAACCAACACAACAAGGGCATAACCAACGGAAGCTTCTCCCCCTTTAGTTGTAAGACTCGACTCGTCGCTACTTTGATTCAAAAGGTAGCTGGCGATTCTCGGCTTTCTCTGCTTTTCGCAACCCTGAAGGAAGTTAATCAGTGTGAGACTTGAACTAGTGTCATAGATTGACTTTTCATCTTCCTCGCATCTATACCGATATTTTTTGATATTTGGGTATATATACCGAAATACTGATCTCGGTACCTTTTTGGTAGATTTGCATTATGATACTGTACCTTATAATTTCAGTATTGATAGCATACCATATCGAATGTTTCAGTATATTGCAAATGCAGTATTTTTATTATTTTTGGTACAGTAAGTACGGTATTTTAATATTTCAGTAATTTTTCCCGCCCCGAATCAGTTCAATCTTGAACTGGTGCTAGCCCCAAAATCCATTGTGATTGAATTGATCAAACCCGGTTTACTAGCAAGACTGATTAGCGTTATGTGCTTTAAATATATATATTGTTAAAACCCTATTATTTGCTCTCTAGTAATATATATAGTAAGGTTGCAGAATTTAGCCCCAAATTTTTATCACGATTGGAAAAGGGGGATTCGACCAGGGAAGACGATCTCATCTTTGGTACCCTGCTTATTGCTCTAATTTTAGTGTATGAAATTAACAAAAACAGACAAATCAAAGTATACTAATCAGTCGGTACCTATTAACAAACAAAATGATAATAAAATCTCGATTTGATAATTTGATACTACTGTTATTATGTAGTTTGATCACATATATACCACGAAAGTATAAAACAAAATAGTTTTATGTTTTCTTTACATTATCAGTCCATTTTTCTTGAAAAAAAAATTCAAAACGACGTCATTTGACATTCGTAAAAAAAAAACAAAAAACTAGCCACTAGGGTGTCTAATATCAATAATAATAATAATAATAATAATTAGACTTTAATTATTTTTAATTATTTCATTTTGTAAATCTGCCGTTAACCATTCTTTAGGCAAAAGTTTAGTGCTTAATTAGTGGAGAATCAGTAGGAGTTTATTAGCTTGATCTACTCCATAATTAGGATATTAAGTTGTATATATATATTGCCACAAACTAATAACAAAATCAAGCTGTTCATAATCTGTTTATCTTTCTATATTGTATCAGTAAGAAAACGATCTTGCCCTCTCTCTCTCTAATTAAAGACGCCGTTCCTCGCCCTAACTCTCATTCTTGTCTCCAATGGCCAACGACACTACCTCTTTCATTTCCAACCCCTATGAGCCATCCAAACCCTTTACCTGCATCACTCTTATCAGTGTCACCAAGCTTCTTCCCACCAATTATCTTAATTGGAAACTTCAAGTCGAAGCTCTCCTTGATGGCCATGATCTCCTCAAATATCGAGATGGATCTTTTACCGCGCCGTCGGAAACAATCTCCACCACTGCATCGCCTCCGGTGATGACCCCAAATCCTGCTTATCAAACATGGCGTCGACAGGACCGCCTCATCTATGGCGCCCTCCTCACCACTCTCTCCAATGAAGTGGCCCCCCTGGTGTTTCAGACAAAGACCTCGCATGATCTTTGGACCCTTCTCCAGAACACCTATGCTAAGGCATCCCGCAGTCATCTCAAGCAACTCAAGGAGCGTCTCCGTACGGCTTCCAAAGGTACACAATCCATAATTAACCTATATGCATTCCCTAAAGCAAACAACAGATCTTCTCGCATCACTTGGATCTCCTGTATCTGTTGAAGACATGACTGACCATGTCTTGCGCGGTCTCGACGACGGCTATAGAGCCGTCATTGACGTCGTGAATGCAAGGGACACCCCAATCACCTTTGATGACCTCCTCGAGAAGCTTCTCATCCAGGAACTCTCCATCGTTGCTGCTCAGAGACAGAATCCTGCTCCAATTACAGCCCTGAATGCTCATGCTCGGCCTAACTTTAACAACAGTGTCAGGGCAATTCTCTGCACCGTCTAATTAGCACACTGGCTATCTCAACCCTCCAAAACCTTTTCTAGGCCGATGTCAGTGGTGCAATGTCAAAGGACATGTTCTATCTCAGTGCCACACCTTCAAACAGCAACACCCCGGTGTCCCGCCTCCCCCTCGGGATCCTCCGACTTACACTGAACAAGCTCGGGCCAATACTGCAGCTGTTGGCCCATCTCAAACTGGATTTTTGGTCGACAGTGGAGCTACGCATCACATAACCAATGATCTTGCAAACCTGGTGCTTCATCATCCGTACACTGGCCCCGACTCGTTGTTTATGGGTAACGGTTTAGGTTTAAACATCTCTCATTCTGGAACACTTTTACTTAATAAATTATACTTGTCTAATGCCTTGTGCGTTCCTTCCATGAAACAACAGATTATTTCTGTTTCTAAACTTTACCAAACAAACTAACTCTGCGGTTGTTTTCCTGCCAAACTCTTTTTATATGAAGAACTTGCAGACGGATCAAACAACCCATAAAGGCCCATGTGTGGATGGACTTTATCTCTGGCCTGCTACCTCACCGTCCGTCCACACGGAATCCTCTGCATCATGGCACCACATGCTTAGGCATCCTTCATCTTCAATCCTCAAATTCATTCAACAACATTCTTCTTTGGGCTCAAATAAATTCCAGCAATCAGATTGTAATTCATGTCAAATTACCAAAAGTCACAAACTTCCTTTTCATGAATCCACTCTAAAATCTTCTTATCCATTGGAAATAATTTTTTCGAATGTATGGACTTCTCCTATTTTATCCATCGATGGTCTTCGTTACTATTGCATGTTTGTTGATCATTTTACTTGCTATATCTGACTATATCCAATGAAACGCAAATCTGATGTGCAAACCATATTCCCAAAATTTAAATCACTTATTGAAAATTTCTACCATCACAAAATAAAAATCTTATACACATATAATGGTGGCGAATATATTGGTCTTCGTCCCTTTTTAAGCAATCAGGGTATAAGTCATCACACTACCCCACCTCATACACCCGAGCACAACGGAATTTCGAAACGCCGAAATCGCCACATTGCCGAAACCGGTCTCTCTCTTCTCCATCACTCAGGATTGCCCCTCACCTATTGGCCTCACGCCATGACCACCGCAGTCTACCTCATAAATCGCCTCCCAACTCCTATTCTTGGGTACGAATCACCCTATTCCAAATTGCTCAACATTAGCCCGGATTATCATAAGTTAAAATGTTTTGGATGTTTATGTTTTCCCTGGATTAAACCATATTCTAATCATAAACTTGCGCCAAAGTCTACTATGTGTGTTTTTGTAGGTTACTCAGCTAATCAACATGCGTATCTGTGTCTCAACCCAAAAACAGGAAGGATTTACACTTCTCGGGTTGTGAAGTTCGTCGAATCTTAATTCCCATTTAGCTCTCTAGTGACTCAATCCAATTCAAGTGAAGAGCAACAAACAGGCCCACTCCAACTCTCCATTTTACAGCCCATAGACCAACCCACGGTTAGTACCAATCTAAACACACCTGAAGACTTATCCGCTGCCACCACCTCAACCTCCATTACCCACCCACCAAATCCGACCCATCCATCACCCTCAAACGAACCCACCAACACCACTCAATCTCCCCGTCCAATCTCACAACCATCTCCACAACTTCCGACACCACCAACCCAAACCACTGTCAATCCTAGCACTAGACAGAAACCCCACGGCGGCGGGATCATCACCCGCTCTCAAAAAAACATCATCAAACCCATAAAAAAGCTCAACCTCCATGTCCGACCCTCATCTTCCATCGAACCCAGCACCATCACTCAGGCTCTCCGCGACCCTGATTGGCGCTCGGCCATGCAAGCTGAATTTGATGCCTTGCACCGCAACAACACTTGGGATCTTGTTAGTCGGTCCTCTGCTCAGAATTTGGTTGGCTATAAATGGGTATTCAGAATCAAACGGAATCCGGATGGATCGATTGATCGTTACAAGGCTCGGTTAGTCGCCAAAGGGTTTCACCAACGCCCTGGTTGGGACTATACCGAAACATTCAGCCCAGTTGTTAAATCGGTAACCATTCGAGTCGTCCTAACACTTGAAGTTCGCCAGGTTTGGTCCATACGTCAGCTTGATATCAACAATGCGTTCCTCCAGGGGACGCTCAAGGAGGAAGTCTTCATAATACAACCACCTGGGTTCGTCAACAAAGACTTCCTTGATCATGTCTGTCGCCTCAAAAAGGCTCTCTATGGGATAAAGCAGGCACCCCGCGCCTGGTATACGGAGCTCCGAGTATTCCTGCTCTCCCTTGGCTTTGTTAATTCAACTGCAGATGCTTCTCTCTTCATTTACCAAAAACTGGGTACTACACTTTACTTATTAGTGTATGTTGACAATATCATTGTCACTGGGAGTTCCTCTGTTGAGTTGTCCAAACTCATTGCCACACTCGCTGCTTGTTTTTCGTTAAAAGACCTTGGTTGTCTCAGCTATTTCTTGGGTGTCGAAGTAATTCCTTCCGTTGCAGGTATGTTTCTTTCTCAAAGGAAATATATCACTGATCTGCTACATGAATCAGGCATGGGTGATACGAAACCAACATCCACTCCCTTGTCTGCCAGTGTTCCATTACTCAAGGATTCAGGTGACCTACTGTCCCCAACTGAGTACCGAGCACTCGTTGGAAGTCTCCAATATTTGAGTCTTACTCGCCCAGATATCGCCTTCAGCACCAACAAACTTGCACAGTTCATGCATAAACCACGGATGGCGAATTGGTCTGCACTCAAAAGAGTGCTCCAATATTTGGCGGGGTCTTGTGACAAAGGGGTCTTCATCTCGGCAACTGCCCCGCTGAACTTTCATGCCTAATCGGATGCGGATTGGGCAGGCGACAAGGATGATTATATTTCAACCACTGGTTATTTGTTATATCTTGGCAACACTCCCATCTCTTGGAGCTCCCGCAAACAACGATCTGTTGCTCGATCATCAACGGAAGTAGAGTATAAAGCCTTGGCCGACACGGCTAGTGAGCTACTATGGGTCCTTTTCTTGTTTACCGAGCTTTGTCACACACCAACTGCCAATCCGGCTATATATTGTGATAATCTCGGTGCCACAAATCTAAGTGCTAATCCCGTCTTCCACTCTCGGATGAAACACATAGCCTTAGCCTATCACTTTGTTCGAGAAAATGTCCAACATGGCAAGTTTCGAGTGTCTTTTGTGTCTACTGATGATCAACTTGCTGATATTCTAACAAAACCACTGCTTCGCCCTCGGTTCGAGTCCTTTCTGTCCAAGTTGCATCTCTCTTCAAGATCATACAACTTGCGGGAGGATATCAATAATAATAATAATAATAATTAGACTTTAATTATTTTTAATTATTYYATTTTGTAAATMTGTCGTTAACCATTMTTTAGGCAAAAGTTTAGTGCTTAATTAGTGGAGARTCAGTARGAGTTTATTAGCTTGATCTACTCCATAATTAGGATATTAAGTTGTATATATATACTGCCACAAACTAATAACAAAATCAAGCTGTTCATAATCTGTTTTATCTTTCTATATCTAAAGCATCTTTTACTAGGATTAATGTTGTTGTATGTAAATCTTAAGCAATAGCACGATGAACCAAAAAGTCTCCATAATCTATTATTAAGAATAATGAATTAGTATTTTCATTAATAACATTTAACCAACCAGGCAATCAAATGCTTCGACCCACATTGAATGTCAAGCCGCTCATTGAAGAAAAAAAGCCACACGACTAATCGCTGATTAGGCGCTTGATTGGTCTTTTTTGGTGATTAGCAGTTTTTTAAGGTCGACTAGGGGCCACCCAGCGCCTAGTTGCCGCTAATACCGATTTTCGCAACATTGATATATAGTCGAAAGGAGTGCATTATTTAATTGGTTGATATGTTCGGTGCAATATTACAATGGTCAGCAAAGGCCCTAGGTAGTATAAATACAGCGATGTTCTTAGAGAAAACTAAGCACAATTAAACCCAAGTTAATCTTTGGACCTTTGAATGCATTGTTTTCATTTTTTTAATTTTTCTTTCCGTAGATAATAATTTTTCTCTAATACCAAACCAAGAATCTGTTAGTGTGTGTGTGTGTATATATATATATATATATATATATATATATAGGATTGGGTTCAAATGAGAACCCCGTCATTATATGTGAACCTAGGGACTAATCCTGGCCTTAGATCTAATATTGCACAGTGCAATTATATGTCCAGGTTCATTGTGCTTTTTACACAGTACTGTAGTGCTAAAATCAGTCCAATTTTTTTAATTTAATTATATATATATATATATATATATTTTTTACGTTTTAAAACATGCAATATGTATCTTAAATTGTAGATCTTGAGAATGTGATTAATTTGATATATATATTTCATTCAAAACGAATAAAATTTGAAAAAGTCATGGTTTGTTGAAGATTTGAGTTTTATTTCAAATTTTTGAATTTGCAGTTTATATATGAAATTTGCGATGCTTTTAGTATACAATCTGTAGTGTTTTTTTTCTTAATCTATTGTGCTTTCTAAAGAACAATGTAGTGCTCTTTGTAAACGTTGATATATGTCCAAAATACATTTTTTAATTAATTAATGCATTTTTTTACATTATTACCATGATGACATGTCATGATCTCAACCATCAAGATTATCCAATTTAATGGTCAAAATGAGTCCCTAGGTTCACATATAATGACGGGTTCTCATTTGAACCTAACCCTATATATATATATATACACACACACACACACACTAGAGTGATCTTAATTGAGTTTTAATTGTTCCAACAACAAAAGAGTGTCTAAAATATGAACAAAAGTTGAAAACTAGTTCTGCAACATTCAAAGTTGCATAATTCTGTAAATCAACATTAATTTCTCTGTTCGCGGAAAAAATAAAGTCATTCTTGAACTACCAACCAAAAGCAGATCATCACCATTATCAAAACTAACAAAAAAACCCAGAGTAACAATAAACTGATCATTACCATAATCAAGATTACAGTGTGTGTCAAGACAAAATCCCAAATCCAAAATTGTACTTACTCAACTGAAGAACAATAAAAGATGATTGCTTTTTTTTTAACCCTCAAATTAGAAAATCCCACCTTTTATATAGGGCAAAAAAAAAATTTTTTTTTATTTTTGAACTCCTTTTATAATTACAAAAAAATACATTAATAAATTAGAGGCAAAAAATATAAATAAAAGACTTTAATATGATTTTAACAAAAACACAAAAGTAAAAATGGCTCTTGCACTTTTAAAAAAGTATACGGTTAAAATTCAAGTTTGTCACAGAAAGACAAAAGCAGAAAAAAAAACAAAAAAAATAAAAATAAAAGTAAGTTTAACATAAAAAAAAAGGCTCTTACAAATTACTATCAGGTATGAATTTTTTTTCTTTTTCTTTTTTTTTTCATTCTTTATTTCTTCTTTTTTCTTTTTAATTAAATTATGAATTTGTTGTAGCTTAATTTGTTTTACTTATTTAATTAAATTGTTGGTTAATTAATTTAATAATAATTTTGATTTGAACATTTAGTTGATAAATTAGGGTTTATTTTTTTCTTATTTATTTGTCAAATATCAACCCCTATTTGTTAATTCTGTTGACACCTTGATGAGGTGTCAACTCCTTATGCCTCAATTTTACACATGTCTTTTTTCTTATTAATCAAAAATCTTATGTGTCAATTTGTAAAAAATCTTTATTTTTACTTCCTTTTATAGTTTTTGGTTTAGAGTATATAATAAAACTTTTTTTTTCTTATTTTGTTTAGCCCTCCCGTCAGACCTTTAGAAACCTAACCCTCATTAATAAGTTGTTACATAGAAACCTAATCACAAGTTGTACAACGGCGAATCCCTCTGTCAAATTCCCTGGAGATACAACGGTGAATCCCTTCTTTTAAACCATCTGAGACGATGATGTTGCTGCCAAATTTTTTTAAAGTTGTGATTTTTCCCATTAATCACTCCATGGTTAGTTTCTCGATTTATGTTTTCACAATCTTCTTTATAAAATTGAGTTCAAAAAAAAATCTATTTTCTAAATTTAAATCTGTTGAATTGTCGGGTCTTTTTCAAGGATTCTTTCGGCTGCATCGATTCTATGGCGACAGTGAGAGAATGACGAGTTTTTCTTGGCTTGAAATTTTTGCGTTAGATTCGATCCATCGATTTCTGTGGTTCTGCTCATAGATCGCTGGATTTCTTTATTTGAATTATGTTTGGTAAAATATTCAAGTGCCGGATCTTGGAGTGTTTGTTGTTCTTTAGATGCAATACAATTTTAGCATTGTAGCATGATTTTCTCATTTGAATATTTTTTTTTCCAGTTATTTGGCTCGATTACTAAAGTTTTCGTGCTTTATTCAATTTTCAGATTCTGCAACCATCAAGCCGGATAACATCAACATGGTAATTGAGATATGGTTTAATATTTTTTCTTGAGTTCTATTAGTATTATTTTAATATTTAACTTTTGATTTTTAAATCTATATTTGGGATTGAAATACCTGATTTCATTTTTTTTCTTTTATAATAGCTGATCTTCTTTTATTAAATGAAACCCCGTAATCCATTTTTGATGTGTTATTGTTTGTGTAAACATAATCTGTGCTTTTTTTTTTCTTTTTTTTTTCAAGTTGCAAGGAGTTTTTCATTTGAAAGAGGATTCCATACTGTGGCTTGTGGCTGATAATGTAAAATACACGTTGGATCTATTTTCATGCTGGATTTTGGATATGTTTTATTGCAGTATTTGGGTTGATATTTCTCTAGATCCCATTAATTTAGGCATTGAGAATATAAAAATTACCATGAAATATATGAAAATTAACATGCCTTTACATATAAAAATTATAAATACTTTTTTAGCAACACTTATAAATTTTTTCATATTCACAGACAATCTGGTTTTCATCGTAGTTTTACTCTCTCGAGCTCCCCCTCTCTCAATATTTTTCTCTCTCTAGAAACCAGCAATTCTGAATGGGGGCCCCACGTGAGGAAAACGTGTACATGGCCAAGCTGGCCGAGCGCTATGAGGATATGGTCGAGTTCATGGAGAAGGTCGTCGGCACCATTGACGGCGACGAGCTTTCCGTGGAGGAGCGCAACCTCCTCTCCGTCGCCTACAAGAACGTCATCGGCGCCCAGCGCGCCTCCTGGCATATAATCTCCTCCATCGAGCAGAACGAGGAGAGCCATGGCAATGAGAACCACGTGTCGTCCATCAAAGCCTACAGATCCAAGATCGAGACGGAGCTCTCCTCCATCTGCAACAGCATTTTCAATCTCCACGATTCAAAACTCATCGGATCCACGTCCAACGGTGACTCTAAGGTGTTTTACTTGAAGATGAAGGGCGATTATTTTCGCTACTTGGCGGATTTCAAGACTGGAGCTGAGCGCAAGGAGTTCGCTCAGAACACACTCTCCGCATACAAGGCCGTTCAGGACATTGCTAACACTGAGTTGGCCCCTACACATCCAATCCGGCTTGGATTAGCACTCAACTTCTCAGTCTTTTACTATGAGATTTTGAATTCCGCCGACCGAGCCTGTAATCTTGCCAAACAGGCTTTTGATGAGGCCATTGCTGAGTTGGACACTCTTGGTGAGGAATCATACAAGGATAACACCCTGATCATGTAGCTTCTCCGCGACGACCTTACTCTGTGGACTTCTGACATGCAGGATGATATTTCTGAAGAAACCAACGAAGCACCAAAGCCTGACAATGAGTAAACTCTTTTTTCGTATTAGTGTTTGCGTGTTTGTTAGGAATATTATTTTCACATATATTATTCCTTATTTGTAGTTTGCCTTTCTTAGGACACAAAGTATTTTAGGACTCTAGATTTCTTTCTTAGTTGGAGTTTAGGACTTTATTTAGTTTCCTAAATACGTATTTAACTTGTTTAACAAGACTAGGAGTCTTGTTTAATTATTTAAGGTCCAAGACGCAAGAAGAGAAAACACGGAGAACACAGAGACAGACGACGCACACATCTTTGACGCAGAACACGAGAAAATAGATTTCTTGAGGCAACGGTCCAAATCAAGGAGATCTTCAAAGTTGCGTAACCAACAAAGAAGGTCATCACAAACTTTGCCACAAGACTTGAAGCCACGATCTTAATCACGAAAATCTTTGAAGTTGCGTAACCAACGAAGAAGATCATCATACCGAGGCGACGAGTATTTTGTGTATCAAGAGTTTGATACAATTTGTTTTATTTTTTCATATATTACTTTTTATTATTTTGTATTGATGTTAAACGTTTGAAAAGTAATATAGTTTTCGGGTTTGTACACCCAAGTTCGTAAGTACGATTACTTACGAACTGAAATTAATTTACTGTGTTTATTTTTATTTATATTTTCCGCTGCTGCTTTCTGAGATTCAGTTGGTGTTAGGTCTGGTGACGTTTATCACGAAACCTAACATCATATCTGAAAACTGCATTTCTACAAAACAACAATTGGTAACCAGAGCAGGGTACTTAACTCTAAGTATTTCGATCCTTATTTTGTAGATTTGACTGATGGACGTTCAAGGGACTCCGCGACCCCCAATCCTAAATGGAGAGAACTACTCCCTCTGGAAACAGAGGATGCGGTGGCACATTAAAAACATCGATGAACGAGCTTGGAGATCCATCCTTGTTGGATGGGAGAAACCTCGTGTTGCTGCTGATGGTGACGGTGACGCCGTATTCAAGAGAGAAGAAGACTGGACGGACAATGAAGTTGCCATTTCAAACTGGAACTCTAAGACCATTAATACCCTATGCAGCTATGTCGATACAAACTACTACAAAGTGATCAAGAATTGTGAGTCTGCGAAAGAAGCTTGGGATGCCCTTCAAAGGGTATGCGAAGGGACACCGAGTGTGAAGAAATCACGCCTGCGAATGCTAACCACTACGTTTGAATCCATGAGAATGGATGACAAAGGAGTCTATTGTGGAGTATGCCATGAGACTCTCCGACATAGCAAATGAAATTGGAAATCTTGGCGAGCCCGTGTCCACTCACGTTTGTTGGAAAACTTCTCAGATCCATTTCAAAGAAGTTTAGTATGAAAGTTGTTGCCATTGAAGAATCCAAAGATACTGACAATAACTTGTCTTGATGATTTGGTTGGATCACTAAGAACATATGAAATGGAACATGTAGACTCTCCACTCAAAGGAGAAAAATGTTGCTCTCACCTCTGATGTTAACTCAAAAGATGAAGATGAAGATACTGACTGGAGAGAGCTCTTTGACAAATTTGAAAGAACCACACTTGGAGAGGAAGATGTTCAGACATTACTCAGAAATTCGACCGTTACTTGAGGAAAAAGAACAATATTGGAGGAAAAGCACCAAACTCCATGATGGAGACACCACCTCCAAAGTCTTTTGGAAGAAAGTTGTCCAACTTTCAGCCCTCACCTTCAGAGTCAAAGACTGGAAATTCTCCCAAGCCACTTAGTGAAGTTCAATGCCATGAGTGCAAGGGTTGGGGTCACTACAAAAACGAATGTGCAAATACGTTAAGGAAGAAGAGTCTTATTTCGAAGGAGTTTGATGAAGATGGAAGCGACTCTGACTCACCTGAGTCTGTACCTGCACTTTTTGCTCATGTTGCCTGGGATGACGACTTTCGAGTTCACAACATCAATTCCAACACCCTGTGCCTTAATGCTGAGGTTGAGGATTATCGCGACGAATATAAAAAGCTTGTGCGTGGAGAATGATGAACTATTTTCCAAATGGGGAAATCAGGTTTTGAAAGTGAAAACCCTTACGATCAAAGTTGAAAAGCTTACTCATGAGATAGATGATCAAGTGAAGATCATTACCCGGTTGGAGACCTCTCTTACAAGGAAAGATTCAGAATTGGAACGAGTAAGGGCTGAGCTAAAAAAGGTTCAAGATACTATTTCAAACCTCAACAAGGGAAAGGCGAAGTTAGATGAAATTCTGGAGATGTCATATCCAGAAACTTCAAGACATGGAATTGGTTACAAACCGGAGCAACAATCGCATCAAGTCAGCCACGACCGAGAATCTGTCAAGCGCCATAAGAAGAGAAGAAGGCAGTATGTTTGCCATCACTGTGGAGATCATGGCCACATACGTCCCTTCTGCTGGAAGAGAACCGGGAAGAAAAGTCCTTTTCAGAGAATCAGCCATGGTGTTGGGACTCATGACAGAACTGGGGTTTCCGTCACCAAAGGCAACACCAAGTTCAGACAAGTTTGGGTAAGAAAGAGCGAGGTCAAGTGTAACATGATCTATACTTCTCTGAATTCTCATGTTCCAGGAGCATGGTACTTCGATAGTGGTTGCTCCAAACACATGACCCGGCTCGGAAGATCTACTTTCCAACATTGTCAAGTTTCAAGGAGGAAAGGTGAA
>BMAC01000222.1:1002685-1014803 GCA_014905375.1 Phtheirospermum japonicum | reverse complement strand
TATATATATATATATATATATATATATATATATATATATATATATATATATATTAATTTTCAAAATACGAGGGGACGGAATTCCCCTCGATAAAATATCGAGGGCACTGAGTTCCCTTAATATCACTGAAGGGAATTATTTTTCTTCAGTACTTCACCGATGGAATCCTCTCCTCTTTGTATTTTAAAATTAAAAAAAAAAAGAAAAAACAATAATATCAATCAATTGTTAATTTTTATGATTCTAAAATAAGGAAAGCAACCACATGATAACTTAAAAAAAAATTAATAAGATTTCATTAATTACGTATGCAACTGAATAACTCGATCGATTTGTATAGTATAACAAAATATCGATCGAATCATACTATTAATATTACACGATACATGCCAATAAATATAAGTTCGATGATAATTACATATTAAAATCATTTGAATTACATTTTAAATGTATAGTATGAAATTATAGTGTTTATTTTAATTTTATAAAAAAAAGAATTAATTTTCAAAATACCGAGAGGACGGAATTCTCATCGGTAATGCAGAGTGCATTTTTTTTACCCTCAATAATATTTTTTTTATTTTATTTTTCATAATTTGTCGAGGCGTCAAATACCCTCGGTATTACCGAGGGCGTAATATCGACGGCATTTGATTTCCTTATGTACTTTCGAGGGTTTTATATTCCCCTCCGTATTACCGAGGTTTTTTTTTCGCTCGGTATATTTTCCCTCGAAAATCCTTCGACATTACCTTCGATAACAGTGATGGTAAATGCTGGCGCCAACTTACTGAAGGTTTTACCAAGGGTGTCATTAATGAATGTTTAATCCATCGGTAAAAATCTCTCGGTATTACTGAGGGCAAATATGCTTGGTAATCCATTATTATTATTATTTATTTATTGTAAATCTTATTTCATATTTATCATATTTTTAATTTATAATAGTATAAACAATACAAATTGAGATTACTAATAGCCAAAACAATTAAGACATCAAATTTATGATTTATAATGTTGTATGCAAAACTACAAATAGACACACTATTTTACGAGTTACCAATCGAAAATTGGTGGGAACGACAACTCTACGAATATAATAACAAATATATTATATACCAAATAATATCAAATAATACATACTTAGTGATTTAATTGATTAGAATCAATAATTACATTAATATTCATTTTATATATTAGTGCACCATAAGATCCGTGCATCGCACGGGTATAAAGTACTAGTAATTTTTAAGACGGTTTGTCACAAATAATAGTTTGTATGGTAAATTGAAAAAAACACAATAACTCAGGTGGCAAAAAAATAATTATCCTAAATAATTAATTGTACATGTGAATAACATACTAGTATTAATTAATTAATACAATATAATAAAAATGTTGATTTTTTAGAGCTTTTTGGTCGAAGAATTAGTAAAAGCTTTTTCTACATACTTTTCTATAGAATGTCCAGAGATATTAGCATTAGCAGAGATTTGAGGGGGAAGTATCTGGTATAAATTTATATATTATGAGTTCATCTAAGCAGATTTTAGAGTTTAGAAATAGTATAAAATATGTTGAGTACTAGAAAAATAATAACAATGAGTAAAATAATTTCAGCCTATAAAAATATTGGTGATATCTTTCCAATGACATGTAGCTCCATCGACGTATTAATTACTGTTTATATGTGGTGAAAAGCATGTTGACACAATATTAACAAATGCGTTGAACAATTGACAAGTGTTAGGGCTCGCTCGTTTATAAAAACAAGTGAAAGTGAAATATGAGAGTTATGTTCATTTCACCAGATTAGGTTTGATGTTTGGATCTGATTACCGATATTATTTGGAGAAATAATCATAAATAATTTCGGTAATAAGATCTAACAACACATCTAATCTTATAAGTCTAACCCTGATATTCTTTTCATGTTGGTGGCTATTCCATGTAAATTAATCAATCGACTAATTAAAACTTTATCTCATCAATTTCACTCTCGCTCTTTCCATTTATATAATAATAAGACATTTAAAATTAATCTGACCCCTCAGTTGTAAATTTATATAAATAATTCTACCACCTCTTAATATTTATTTTTGTTTTTTAAAATTTTGGGTAAATTTAAAATGTGCAGGTGATAATTAGAGTGTGAAGCACATGATTTGGGCGGTGAACGACGAATCAAGGGTGTCAATAATCTATTTTGGAGGGCTCGGAGGACCAACCATGGATGAAATGATAACTAGATTGTACATAAAGTTTACATTGATAGAGTACAAATAATCAGAATTGTTGTGTAACCAAGTAGACTCGTGTGTCTTTTTTTCTACTTTGTATCCTGGGAATTGTGAATTTAGATGACTTAATTTGACTCATTCGAGTTTTCGAGTTTGCTTTAACTAGGTGACGTGACATCCTTTAAGAATATAACTCTTAATTCTAAAAATGTCATTTTTGCACTCTAAAGTAATACATTTTTAATTAAAAATGAAAAGGGAGAAAAGTGAATTTATCAGAGAATGATGACTACATTTAAGTTTTTATCAAAATATAATATTCGTATATTAAGAAGTTTATTTGTGTTTTGCGTTTAAGAGTTTCGTACTAGTTACTACTTTAATTTTAATTTTTTTATATCAAAATATAATATTTGTATTGTAAGTTTTTGTCAAAATATAATATATGTATATTAAGAAGTTTATCTGTGTTTAGTTTCTACTTTAGTTGGTAATCATTGTAATTAAAGTCTGATATATCTTATTAAGATATCATATTACTTGCATGTGGTCATATTTTAATCGGATATGATAAATTTATTAATTTTCGTGATAATTTATATTATTTGAGAAAGAAATTCAGGGGCAAATTCTAAAATTAATTATCCTCAACTAATTTTCGAAATTATTACTTTTAATATATTCACCTCTCATTATACCATTTTAACCCTTTTAAATTAAACTTTAAAAAAAAAATGAAAGCACCACTCTAAAAATTATATTCTGATCCCCTAACTTTAACAAATCCCTCAACATTTTCAAAATCAATAGCACAGTATCCAAATATTTAACACTTGCCATTAGGAGCGGATTTACATGGAGGCTTGTGTAGCAGAGCTCTGCTCCTTTGTACCCATGAGTGTATACCACTAATTAAAAAAAATTTATTCATTATAAAAAAGGCAAATAATTAGGTTTCTTTAATTTCAATAATAAAAAAAAGTGGTCTATTAATTTATACATTAGCCAATTTTACTATTTGAACTTCTAAACGTTAATTTTTAATTATTTAGAATAAATGATGTATGATTAAAGTTTTGGTGATACTTCACGGAGATTTTAGTAAATGTTGATGGTTCTTATTTATCACCAAATCTTGTAAAATTTAGATTTTTTATTATTTATATCAATTGTTGGAAATGCTTTATTAATTTTAGTATTTGCTCATTAAAAAATTTATTTGTATACGCTGTTAAGTAAAGAAATAACTATTATATTGGTATTTAATTCACTTAAAAATTGTACTCATTATTTGGTTCCAGCAATCATAATAGTATTATGATTTGTTTAATTAGTTTTCTTTCACTTGTATAAAGAGAAGTATTAAACTTTTTCAAAAGTATAATTTCTTTGAAATTAATTAGTGTTACTTTTCTTGTAACGATAACTAGTGTAAAGTATTTTTCAAAATGACGTATGTAAAAAATTATGTAATAGTATGAGTGATCAAATATTTCATAATTGTTTTAGTTACGTATTTTGAGAGAAAATTATTTTTTTATTATTAGCATTATGCATATGTAAGTCAATCTTAAAATATGATAACTCGACAAGAACAATAGTAATATTTTTTTTTGAACTGTTATTAAATTTTATATATTTTTATTAAATGTAATAATTTTTAAGTATCTTTTAAAATTATTTTGTTGGAGCCCACCAATTTTTTTTTTTCTATATCCGCCTGCTTTCCCTTTATCTATACAACATTACATCTTTCCTTTTATCGACATGAGCTATGGAAAATCATTCATAAATGAGTCACATTCACTTAAAAATTTCTCTTCCAGACAGGTGACAACAAATGATAGAATGAGGGCTGATCTATACAAAGCTTAAAGCTAACTCTAGTTTCAGATGCAATAAAAAGATTATGGTTTGGCAGCTAATGTGGGGTCGTCGGACTCTGGTCGCTAAATTCAGATTCATATACTCTTACGAAGGTAAAAAAGAAAAAGAGAGAAGAAGAAGAAAATATAAAAGCATTAATATTCCTATATTTATTAATAGTTCTAATTCATTAAAAAAATATTAATATTCAATTTTCCTTTGCAACTATCAAAAAGATATAAAAAAACAAAAAAAGTATTAACTAATACAAAAGAAATAATAAAAATGTTGAGTAAGTTTTTACAGCTTTTATGTAGAAGAATAAGTAAAAGCTTTTTCTACCTACTTATTCTATAGAATTTCTGGAGATATTAATAGAGATTTTAAAATATATATATGTATATATATATATAAAAGTATAAATTCATAGTATATTATGAATTATAGTCAAATTCGTTTCTAGCCATAGGATGAGAATTAATCCGAGTTGTAATGGAATAGAATAAAATGGGTGTACCAAGAGTAAAATAATTTTAACCATAACGAATCAAAACTTAATACTGTATAGCTTACACAAATTTGATAAAATAGTTTAAATTTTGTAAAGTTATTAAACATCTCCCATCGCGCGGTCGACTATGTCAATTAATTAAACAAAACCCTCATTATTTTCGCTCTCTCTTCCCCAAATTATAAATAAAATATTTAAAACAGGTGGTGATTAATAGAAGATTTAGGAGTGTGAAACACATGATTTTTTTTTTTACGAAAAATCAAGGGAGTTATATAAAAGATTTAGGAGTGTGAAACACATGATTTTTTTTTACGAAAAATCAAGGGAGTTATTTGAGTGAAGTGAGCAATATTAGTGGTGGAAGGATTTTAATATAAATTAAATATAATTTGTACAAGAAATTTACATGCACAGTATAAAAAACCCCTATGACTAAGTTGGGTGAAGCTCACCATCTTTGAGAAAGTTGTTGATGCAACCTGGTAGACTCGCGTGTCCTTTTACTACTTTGTTGTTGTTGGGTTTGTTTATACGCGCAATCAATTAAATGGTTAGAGGGCGTGTTATACGCACTCCAAAAATTTATTAATTTATCCCAATAAATATTTTTTTAATAAAAATATTAAAATTACCCCTTATCCTTGGACTGCAAATCGCAGACCTCATGAAGATCAAGCGCACGGCTCGGGCCCCGAAAGGGTTTGTCTCTGGCTTGCCTCCATTTTCCTCGTAGGCGGCGCGTAGGCGACCGACGAGCGCGTTGAGGCTAGCCCAAGCCTGTCGGAGCGGGCAAGGGCAGGGGGCGGGCGGGTTTGAGTGGCCGAAGAACGGGCATATTGGGGTGTGGACCTTGATTTTCCGGAACTGGTGTGAAATGAGTAATTATTGTTTAAACCTTATTATTTTCTCCAAAATTGAGATTTTGTGATATGATTTTGAAATTGGTTTGTTTCATTTGATGTTTAATGATTGTCTGGTGTTTTGCATCGAAGGTGTTTGTGATAATACTTATATGATGTTTCTAATTGATGAGTTTTCGTGAAAGCCTAATATGTGTGTAGTTTTGAATTGAGCTTTATTGGGTCTGAGAATTCATCAAAACCTCTGTAAGGATTTTGCTTGGAGTGTTCTAAAAGAAAATTAGTAGACTGTTTCTTGATAGGCAAATAAATGAACCAATACATGTCGAAACTAAAAAAGACGGTAATGACTTACCACATCCAGTGGTGGTGGGTGGTGTTCCAGGCTCACAACATATGCGTGGACAATTTGCTGGCCAAAAGTGTTCCAGTTCTGGCTCTCGTGGCGGCTCGGCCAAGCCGCCGGAGGTTGAAGAAGATGAATTGTATTTGGGATATTTAAAATTAAAAGGGGTAATTTTGGTATTTTTGTGATTTTTTTTAATTGGGGTAAACTAATAAATTTTTGGGGTGCGTATATCTGTGCCCATGGTTAAATCCTGGGAATGTTGAATTTCATGTTTTGGTTATTACTCAAAATTTTAGAACGGTTGTTTCAATTACCTTCTAGAATATCTATTTGGTGGCCGCTAAAAACCAAGCTACCTCATAATCGAGACTTATGAATCCTCCAAAATCCAGGGGAGTCTCACCAAATTCATAAACGATGTCGTTCACGATATATTGAATACTCGTTTGTTTAAAAACTCAAAAATTAAATACCTAAACAATAATATTTTACAACTAAATAATTAAATATTACTAAATACAATATAATAATACATTATCATTCACTTTTCAGACATACTTTGACACGAAATACAATATATAATATATTATATCTACTTTTCATATATGATTTGACATTTAGAGTAAAAAAGAACGAGAATTGTGAATTATATAACAAATAAGAATTATTTCTATTAACAGAATTGTGAATACCTCGGATTCTGACTATCAAAATTTAAAATTCCAACGAATACTAGTCCAAATAGGCTCTTTGAATTTGTTTTAACATAATTCAATTTTTTTTATTTTAATATAATAACTTTTAACTATTAAAATATTAATATTTCATAAAAAATAGTCATTCGTATATATTATATAATATGATATTTTAGTTAAATTGATATTTTCTTATAACTAAAAAAGATAATATTCAAGAGATTGGTGAAATCATCATTAGTGATGGTTAAATACAAATTTGTATTAAAATATGGTATTAAGTTATATTAAGAAGTTTATTCTTGTTTTGCTCATAATTTAGTTTGGCAATTTATTAGGTGCACCCTGTAAAAATTTATTATCATTCAATTATATTTGATGTTATATTACATGTATACGTGATGATATATAGTAGTTATACGTGATGTTATGTGACAAAAATTTAGAGTTTAGGGTTTACTTTTCTATTTTTAGGGTTTAATTTTTCAATTTAAGGTTCAATTTTTTTTATGATATATGCCAGTTATATGTGATGATATATAATAAAAATTTATAATTTAGAGTTTAATATTCAATTTTGGAGTTTAGTATTTCATTTTAGGGATTAATTTTCCATTTTTAGGGTTTAATTTTTTTATTTTAGGTTTATTTTTTTAATTTTAAATTTAGAATTTCAATTATTTTTATGATTATATGTACCAGTTATATGTGATGATATGTACAAATTATATATAATAATATGTGTCAATTATATACT
Organism: Phtheirospermum japonicum; assembly: GCA_014905375.1. Taxonomy (NCBI): domain Eukaryota; kingdom Viridiplantae; phylum Streptophyta; class Magnoliopsida; order Lamiales; family Orobanchaceae; genus Phtheirospermum; species Phtheirospermum japonicum. The sequence goes on along the minus strand of BMAC01000222.1, from coordinate 1,007,522 downwards.
ATTATAAATTAAATTATATATTACAAGTTGCACCTACTTCCGGATTATATTCTCTCATTGAGTTTTGTAATAATTATTGCTTACCTTACCGGTTACATATAAGTTTTTATGAAAATATAGCATTAAGTTATGTTAAGAAGTTTATTCGCTTTTTGCTTACGATTGATTGTTGTACTTGTCATTGATCATTGTAAACGAAGTCTGTTGTTGTTATGATAATCTTGTTACTTGCATGTAATAATAATAATATCATATGTAATAGTGTTATTATTATTAATGATATTATTTGAAAAATTATTAAACGTGATAACTTTATTACTATTTTTTATAATATTTGGAAGAATACTAAATGTGATAATATTATTATTAGTTGTGATAATTTTATCGATGAAAATATATATATTTACACGAAATTGACGTGAAGAAAATCAAGAGCAAATTGTAAAAGAAATTAAACTGACCTATTTTTGTAAATGATTACTTTTACTATATTAACCCTTTTATTCTACCACTTTTACCTTTTAATTAAAATGAAAAATAAAAAAACAGATTTAAACACGAGTTATATTTAATAAATCCCTCAATATTTTCAAAACAATAGCAAAGTGTATGTTTAGTAAGCAAAATAAGCTATCTTATGACTTATTTAGAGGCCTTATAAGCTTCATGTATTCAAATAAGTCTCATTTGGTTGGATGAACTTATTTGAAAAGTTTGAACTTATCTCAAATACTACTATTATACACGTTTCAAATAAGCTGATGGAACTTTTTGATTTTATTCCTCTTTAACCCTTTTATTTTATTTTTTTTTGAAAAATTTATTATTTCATTATGTATTTTTCTTTTTTATTCACCACTTTATTAATTGTTAATTGAATATATAAAATAATAATAATTAAATTTACAATACTAAACTTATATAAAAAATAATAATAATAAATATTATTATTTTAATCATGTACTATCGTGTAATTTTGTATTTTCGAGTTAACTTATCAGCTAATTTTGTTATCAAATTTTATCCGTTCACAACTAATTTAACAAGTCCTCCGCTAATTCTCAGATATAAGCTAAGTTATCAAAATCTATCCAAATAATAAGCACTTGCCCCAAAATTCTATACAACATTACATCATCCCTTCAATTCAATACATCATTACATCATTCATTTTCTCCGTATGAGCTATGAAAAATCAATCATGAATGATTCACAGTCAATCAAAAATTTCACATCGAATTAGGGCTGATATACAAAGCTTAAAGCTAACTACTCTAGTTTGAGATGCAATAAAAATATCATGGTTTTGGCAGCTAATGATGGGTTTATTCAAATTAAATTCACATTCCGGAGAAGACAGCATTATTGGTGACAGTGATTTTGTTCTTTATAAAATTATTCAATGCTACCTCTTATTTAAAATTCATGTTTAAAATTAATTAACATGTAAATTTAACTATTACACTTTTAATTAATTAATAATATTTTTATTCAAATTTTTTTACCTCTTTACTAATAATTATCTTATTACAATAAAAAATTATTTTTTTTAAATGAGCAGAGGTGCAGTTGAAAAATGGGTAAGAAATATTATAAAATAATAATTAATTTGAATCAAAATCTAATTTTTAAAATAACACTTAATATGAATTGTAGTATTTTTTTTAAACGGCCAAAATCTTTCTGAACTTATTAAGTAAATCCCATTTATAATAACAATCTAATAAAACCACAAGTGACGATTAAAACTGAAATTGATCGGCCAAAATCTTTCTGAACTTATTAAGTAAATCCCAATTTGTAATAACAATCTAATAAAACCACAAGCGACGATTGAAACTGAAATCGAAGCAGATCACTCTTAAATATTAAAAAACGTACTTCCTCCATCCCATTCCATCTGTCGCATGTCGCAGTTGACCATTTCACATAAACTAAGAAATATAATTGGTGTTATAATTATATTTATATATATATATATATATATAATTATCATAATATCCTTTTATTTAAAATAATTAAAAATGTGAAAAAGTAAAGTTAGGGGTAAAAGTAATAAAATAACATTTACTTCTTATTGAGAAGGTAAAAAGTAACAATGATTATATTTTGAATGTAAATACGACAGATAGAACGAGACAAATAAGTTTCTAAATTTAGACAGATAGAATAGGACGAAAGTAGTGGTTAATATGGTTGGAATTTTAAATTTTACCTATTTTTTTTATTATACCCTTCTTTTAACTCAAATAACTCATTAATTTTGTTATATTTTTAAGATAAAAAAAAAGGGGAAACGTGCTATAATTAAAAAGGTGGTGTTATATGGATCAATTTGCTCCGAACGATAATATTTTTGATAAGGTAAGTGATATATAATTACAATTCTAACCTTATCATATTATATATCCTAAATAATAGTAAGAAAATCTTATTTTCATGTCCACATCTACCATATATTTAGTTTTCGAATAACAAAATATGTAGTAAACTTTGACATTAATTAAATATATAATTAATAATTTAAATATATATTTGTTGAGATGGTAAATTTAATATTGATAATAATAATAATAATCTTTACTTGATTATGTTATATTTTTTACTTGTATAACCATAGTAAATGAATTATATGGATAACAATTTCAAGTTTACAAAGTTAATTTAATTTATTATTAATTAGTTGACTTGAATTTTGTTTGTGTGTGTCAGAGAGAGAGAGAGAGTTATTTGAAATATGCAATTGTATCAACTACAACATAATTATATAAATTAGGAATTATACTAAATTTAACATAATTGATTTAAATTACTATATATTGAGTTTACGATGGTCATTTGTGAAAGTTGTTAACAATGAGAAATAACTAATACTTATATATTTATAAAATATTATTATAATTAAAATTTTATATTATAAAGTTATTATATATCTTAACAACCCTTATATATGTTTAATTTAATATACTTCCAATACAAATCATTATACATTTAAAGTTATTTTAATGATACATTACAATAGTAATGAATAATATAATAGTAATATTTTATATATTTAATGAAGATATAAGTTAAATTTCTATGAGAATATACTATAAGTATCTTAAATTATAATGTTACATTTGAAGTTCTATATTTTATATATTTAATTAAAATATAGTATAGATTAGTAATATAATTGAAAAGAATTAATATAGTAAAGGTTACGTGACACACATTAACAATAAAAATGATAGATACACTACTAATATTTAATTGAAATATAAATTAATTTTTTATATCAATTTATTGAGAGATGATATTTAAGTTTAGTATTATAAGTATAATTTACTTCAAATAATGATTTTTAAATAATCTAGGTATTATACGAGTTTAATTTATTTTTTCAATAAAATTAGCAAATAAACTATCCTTCATTAAATAGCAGTCAAAATATAACTTTTCTATATACAAGAATCAATTGTTACCACGGTAGCTGTTTTTGTTTCATAATATTCGATTATAAATAAAAATAAAAAGTTTATATTCCTTATAATTATTAAATAAATTTAGTAATTAAAACAACTAAAGAAAATCACATATGTTTCAAAATAATGGAAGATAAATCTCAAAATGTTAAGATTCAATAAAGATATAATTAAATCTAAATGTTTATTTAGTAAATCCGTTAACTACAAAGAAATAGACATATTATAAAATAATAAAATAAATATAAAAATTATGAAGTTGGATAAATAAATAATATACTCCATCTGTCCCAAAAATATAGGCTTACTGTGATTTCACACTGTTTAATAAAATATTGGTTAATATAGTTAAAGTCTTGTCTTTTCATGTATGCTCGTAAAGTTAATTAATTATTTAGTCATTGTCTACTCAATTTTTGTAAAAGTTTTAGATAAGTGTGGTAACGTTATAATTACATGTGTGTGTATCAAAATGGAAAAATAAATTTTGTAACAAATTTGTCGTTAGGGATACCAAAAATAACAACCAAGTTTATATATATGGGGTGGATGGAGTTTATATTAATTTAAAAAATTATTCAGTATATTTTAAAATTAAAAAAAAAGTAAGATTTATAAAATAATAATAAACAAAATTGATTTTCAATTAAAGTATTATTGGTTTGTATTGATTACGAGAAATGATTAATATAGGTAATAATTATTTTTCTCATCATACAAAAAAAAAAAAAATCTCTCTCTTTATTTTAATCGAGTTAATCAATTGAATTTTGTATATAATACTAATCCATGTCCAGTCAACTGGTTTAAATATAGATTTGAAATATTAATTTCTAATAAAATATGAAATCTTTTGGATTTTAATAAGTATGTACATAAAACTATTAATGAATTTAATCAAAATATTACAATTTAAGATTAATTAATAATAATTAATATTAGATATCGGTACGATGCCATTAAGGCAGGTAATCTACAATCTTTTAAAATTTTATAAATATTTAACTAATAGATATTGATATATTTAATTAAAATATTTGATAATAAATTTTGATAAATAGTTACTTGACACATGCACTAGGCATATATTGACCCTATTTGACAATCAACGGATAGTGGATAGCTGATTGCATTAACGGTTTTAACTAGCTGATTGTAACAGTTTGTATAAAAGTGTTTGATAAATATTTGAAAGCTGATAGTTGTTTGATCGTGTAAAATGAACAAAAAGGGGCATTTGCACAATTATGTTAGTATTTCTTTTATTAATAACAAATTTATAATATATTGAATAATTAAAGTAACTTTTACAAAAAAAACAATTATTATTTATAAAAAATCTTGAGTTGTAAATTTTTTAATATATTAAA
>BMAC01000222.1:975875-1002380 GCA_014905375.1 Phtheirospermum japonicum | reverse complement strand
TATATATATATATATATATATATATATATATATATATATATATATATATATTTATATATATATATATAATACTAAATTTTTATTAAATAGTTTTATATTTTAATTTTTATATAAAATAAAAATAATAATACTAAAACTTTTATTAAATAATTAAAAATGATTACATAAATATAGAAATTGTAAGTAATAAATTAGTTTACATATATAATAATGATTAGTTATGAGTGTGATACTAAATTGAAAGTAATAACTTTTAAACTATTATATATAAAGTTTCAACTAATGATGTTAATATAAAAAATAAACCACTAATATTTATATATGTATGAAATATTGTTAATAATTATATTTCTAACACCGGATATATGATGAGTTGTTATATAGCAGAACAATCTTCTTATATACATGAATTTAATATAATCCTAATAATAATTTATGCTACACTCAAAGTTATTTAGTGATACATTAACAAAGTTATTGTCTACTAATGGTATTTCATTGTTCATCAATATTTTTTTAGTTTTTATAACAATATCCGTTGTTTGCTCCAAATATACAATGACAAGAGAAATTTGCAATTTTATTTGTATAAACTGATTAACAAAATATTAATCATCAGAATTTTAATATCTTGTTAAATTATAACCTAAGACAATTCATTTTTTTTTTTACATATTAAAATAATCAATTAAACTCAAATAATATTTAAAATAAATTTATTAAACTATGATTATATTACGCTTAAAAATATAAATTTTGTTATAGCCAATTCGATTTTCGCTCATTTAAAATGTTTAAACTGCCTAGCATATTGTGACATTTAGATGGTGCATTTTTTCCTGTTTATGTGAACAAAAATGTCTTGACGTAGATCGTTAATATGAAGAAATAAATTATGGATATTTGATATATTTTTAGTACAATCTAAGTTTTAATACATAAAAAATTAAATTAGCACTTGATATTAAACTAAATCAATATTATATATTAGTAATCATAGACTAATAGTAAGATTTAGATATCAATTTTGAAGTAAATTAGATAGTAAATGCTATTAATGTATTATTATATTTAAATAAGTTGAAAACATATTTATACATGTTCAAAAGTTCAGATTATGAATCTTATCAACAACATTAACAAAAATATTTTTGAAAAAATAATTATAAAAACAAAATTCTAAACAATATTAATAAAAATATCTTAAAACTAAAAAAAAAGCAAAGGAAATGAATATATGGAACAATTTACTACGAAGCAATAGAGATAAAAGAAAGACAAAGAAGGAATGAGAGTTAAATTATGAGAAAATAGTATCTCTAGATATTTTTAATTGTTTCTTTAATTTTGATTTCCATAAATAAAAAGATCTATTAAATTTATATTCATAACCATAAATAAAGGACAAATAAGTAAATATAAAATTAGGACATTAATAAATTTAACTAAATCTACTTCACTAATCATGTAAAATTATATTTTTATCTATGTTACTTCGGAGCAAACCGTATGGACTTATTGTAATTAAAATATAAAATCATAGTGTTAAAGTTTTTTAATACTAATGACTCGTTAATAGCTCTCTAATGACTCTATTTTGTTACTTTGTTCGTTTTAAAATAAGTGTCGTTTTAAAGATTCAATTTTATTACAAATTAAGTGTCATTTTATAACTTTTTGTCATTTTATTATAATTTTATCCTCACTTATTTTAAAATATATAAACAAGTTTATGTTAATAGGATACTAAAGTGAAAGAAGAGAAGAAATTAAATAGAAATATTATTAATTAATCGAAGATGAGTTGGCATAATATTTATGTTACTTAATTTTAAATAAAAATTTTAGAACGACTTATTAATAAACGGAGTGAGGAATATAAAATAGAGTTAAAATAAAACAACACACTCCATCCAAAAGAACAAAAAAAAAAACTAATATCTCGAGCAAAGACTATCATTTTGGTTAAATACTTTTATTTGTAAGAGTTATTAATTAGCTTTGGTGGTTCAATTTTCACAGTTAACATGAAATTATCGATGTCTATTTTATTTTGCTTATGGGTTCACTTTCTCATCAATGTCTTATATTTTCACATTTAACAGGAAGATATATTAAGATTCAATTGTTTGTTATTTTTTATTTTTTTTATTAATAAAAAACAAAAAAATCACAAGGAACCCTTTTTTTGTTTTTGCGCTGGACCATTTAATTGTTGAAACGGCCGTGACTATACATTAGGAGTTAGATTTCACACACATAAACGGCCGTACTTTTTACTTATTATTTTTGTGGCTCACGAGACTTTCAAAAATATATTATCAATATATATTATTTAAAGAGAAATATCATTTTAAGTCACATATTTTGTCCACTTAAAAATTTATTAATATATTTTGTGGACATATAAAAACTATAATTTTCATTTATTTATTTAGATTACTACTTTTACTAAATGTTTATTAAATTTTTTTTCTTGGGCTTTGGTAATTATTAACCCCCAAAATGTATTTTAAGTACTTAACAAGGTAGTATAAATGCACAAAGAAAAAATGGGGAGCATGAGTTTCGAACCCAGTCAATCAATTAAATTAAAATTATGGTCACCGTCTATTTTACTAATATGAATCTAACAAATGTTACATCTTTTATTAAAGTTAAAATTTTGGTGCAATGTTTTTGCATTTAAATATTACTTATTAAGTATTTATATAATTTATTTTACACGATTGAATAAGGTATTAAACAAGTTTAAAAAAAAAAGGACCACTGTTATTATTTATATAAAATATTATTCTACCTTTAAATTCAAAATTTTGGATCCATAGCGTGGTCACTATTTTTTTTAATAATATATTTATTAGTTTCTCACTGGAGATTCAATTCATCAGTTTTTACTGAATGCTATGCACATTGCTATTCCTACTGTCTGACTTGTTTTACTAAAATGCCATCTGCCTGATATATGCCATGACCCAAAGAACTAAACCTCACCAGTCATCATTGCCGACCACCACACAACCTCCGGTGGTATCGAGAGATAGAGAGAACCAGACGGCCCCAGTTCTTCACATATCCGGCAAGAATAAGCAGTGGGATGGCCAGTTCAGATACGGTTCGGGCCTAAGGAGCGGGTTCAAGATATGTGCTCATTTTGATTTTCAGTTGATAAATATTCAAGCAACATAGATCTGCTATTTTCTTTTTCTGCTTTTTTAACTAAATATTTGAGGTTTGTTTTAAAGAGTGGTTTGTTTAAAGAGAGTTAAACTTGATAATTCTATATTAGAGTAGGTATTTTTGATTTAGCTTAGTCTAAGTTTAAAAATGGGTAGATGCATAAATTCCACTTAAGTATCCTTAAACAAGATTTAAGAATATAAATATAATAATAAATATAAATGACAAAAATTAGGGAAGGTGGGAGAGATTAGAGCTTAAAACGACTGCACAAATCAAATATGAACTGAAGATTAGCAAACGAAAATAGAGGCCATAATTTTTTCCAAAGCTAACGAAGCGTGAAAAACAGACATATAGGATATGAAGATTTTATATTAATATATAGGGGAGATAAACTGGGCCGATTTTTGCAACATTACCCTAAATAGAACACATATACACACAAAACACGCATGCGCACAAAATCGAAGGCAGAGAGGATGGAGAAGAAAGCGGGGTGGCAGCACAATGGAGATTATTATATATATATATATATATATTTTTTTTTTTTTTACTGCAATCAGAAATTAAAAACTCGGGAATTATAAGTAGATAATCTTACTGTAATCAATTGAAATTTTGAAAATATACTATCATCATTATTGTTAGCACTTAATTAGAGCAAAAGAGAGATAGGGAACAAGCATTTTAAAAAATGGAAAGATTAAACAGAATCTGTATCTCCAACAAACACGAGCGAATCTCATTGAATTTATGCTGATACAATATTAACCAGAAAATCAATACTGTTTCACCTGACTCCTAGTGAAACATACTTTCTGAACTAATAAAAAAGCTCAACATAAATTCATGAAATTCAGAAAGGGAAAAAAAGAAAATTACAAAAGAGAAGTAAAATTACTAGAGATAATAACTTTGTGAGTAAAGTCAATTGTGCAAAGGATTGGGTCCACTTGGAACATATCGCTTCTCGACACCGAATCTTGGGTCAATCTCATAGCCACCGCCCTCACGAAGTGGTGGTGGGGTTGGCGGTTGTGGCGGTGGTTGGTGGAGAGTCCGAGGTTGACGAAAATGGTTGAGAATTTTGTGCAGATCATTACTAGTTAAGGTTTTTTTTAGGGCTATGTTTGAACATTCTGCGTTTGCTGCTGCCATCAGGACAATTATAATACCGGCTAAAATCCAGCGGCTGGCGGTGGTTGATGACGTGTCCGTCATAATAAGGTTGGTGATAGATAATAAGAAGAGAGGAGAAAATAGAAAGTGTACTGCAGGTAAAACTGAAAAATGTGAAGAAAGAGAATGGAAATAAAGGGTATTTAAAACTGAAACAAGTGACCCATGAACCTAGTACTTGACCCCATTAATGCTCTAATCAATGAGCAGCTTGTGTTTTGTCGAGCACCAAAAAGAGGTAAAGAGTTGGTGGATTTTTTTTAAGGTTTATCAATAAGGTATTATATTATCTAGACTGTGAAACTAGGCTAAGGTGAAAAAAAAAATCCTGGCTAGAAGCTGAGAATCACTTTCTTTTAAAGTTTGCAAGCACTTTCTGTGTAAACATCTACTGCTATGTGAACACAATCAATCAAGAGACTAGAGAATTAATTCAAATATTAGAGGTACTAAATAAAGAATCATAATAAAACTTGCAACATATTTAAAATCGCCAACTACCCTCGCACCGAACCAAAGAAAATAACCTATAAAAAGATTCGCCACGTAACTGCAATAAAACTTGCCAGCAAAAATATAAATCGCCAAGTAATACCTAATTACCAAAAAGCCCTCTTTTTAGTCGTGGCGCTTAAAATCTTCAAGTTACGCATCCTCATCTCATTATTACGCGCATCACACATATGGATTAGTTCATAATGAATGAAGAAAAAGAACATGTGCCTTGTGAAAAAAGATTTATTGACATCTAAGGCATATTATGTATGAAAGTAAACTATAAAAAGAGGCTTTACGGCAAAGCTTGTGATAATGAAATATAGATGCATGGCAAATGAAATGAATAATAAAAAGTCAACTCTGTTTCTTTTATACTTTTGCAGCAATCAATGCAAAAGTGAATACAGCATATCTGGTAATAACTCTGATTGAGCATACGAAAAACTAAATCGCATATAAAATCTCTAAAAGTAAAGTTTGTTAGTAATATAAGAAAACATTACACGATATATCATAGAAGGCCCAAGCCAATGTCAAATAGCCGTCTGATCGAAAATCCTCTATTTTCCAAGTAAGCGACGAGTACGCTGATTGGCACCTTTCACCCGGAAATTTAGCTCATCCACATCAACCTGAACATGATCCAAAGATTTGTTCTGCCTGCATCGATAACCATATCAATAATAAAATCGAGTTTCGGTCAAGAAAATTGATGTTATGATAATGAAACTGATTTGCAAAGCTAGTAAATTACAAGGAAACTTCACGATATGAGGCATAGAACGATGACTAACCTATCAATTTCAGATCCCATGTCAATAGCCATATTCTTCAGCTCACCCAAAAGATTGCTTAAATCAGAGAGGGCATCATCTTGTTTCACCTTTTCTACCTGTCACAGTAGAATGAATTAAAAATCGGCGACAAAACTTGTGTCAAACAGCCTAACGGAGTAAAATCCATCAGGCAGGGCCAAAAATTTAGTTTTTCAGCTTTTCTTTTTAGTTTTTAGGGTTTTATTATTTAGTTTTGCTTTACTTTGGTTTTTCTAATGTTTTGTTTTATGGGGTTTTTTGCTTTGTTTTTAGGTTTTCAATTTTTTATTTTTTTCATTTTTAAGGTTCTTTGTTTAGTTTTTTAAGGTTTTATTTTTTGGTATTTATTTCATTTTTTTATTTTAAGTTTAGTTTTAGTGAAACTGCACGACGATTAGGCTTCAACAGAAGTGTGCCTCAAAATCGGCATGTGCACATGGAAACAAACATTTATGACATTACAAGCTTCCAGAAAGAAGACTGTGTAGGCAAATATGTGCAGGGAGAAAAAAATTAATGAGAACAGTGGCTACAATCTACTTCATTCAGAAGGATGTCAACGTTCAAGTTCAAAAAATTAAGACAGGACATTATCTTGTTATTGAATGGTACTCCCTCCGTTCCTAATTAATTGACGTTCTGGACTCTTTCTCAGTTTTCTGATCAAATGACTTTTAAGATATTTATCACCTTTTCTGCCTACTTTATCCATATCACAATCATGATAAATCTTTTATTTTTTAACTTATCAATAATAATTTGTGAAAGATAAGTATTAAAAAAACACGTAAGCATGAGAGAGATAGAGATAAACAAGAGTTTTATTTATGTAAAAGATAATTATACATATTTAAGAGATTGATTATTTGGGCAACTTAGTCAGATTACACAATTCTTAATTCTCTAATCTTAAGCCAGAACGTCAATTAATTAGGAACGGAGGGAGTATTAAAATGATAAAATAAGCAGGTACTAAAGTATCAACACTAGTAATATCTATAATTCAGGATTCTAGAAAAATTGTAATGGGTTAATACAAAAAATACCTTTGAAGTTTGACCTAATTAAAAAAAAAAAAAAAGAGTTCCAAAATTATAAAAATGCCCCTGAGATTTTATTTTCTCTTCATTTACCTCTCATAAGAAAAAAAAAACATTTCATACCCCCTACACAATTTTAAAATTACTGCAGTTAGCCCTTTAATTTTAGTGCTGAATCAATTTTCAGGGGTATTTATGTAATTTTGAAAGTTATCTGTTTTTGTTTGTTTGTTTTTTTAATTAGATCAAGGTACTTTTTGTAATCTTCCCAAAATGTAATTCAGATTTATGGGTCTTCGGTTCTTGACACAACTTATGAGTAAAAGTATCCGAACGTCAGCAACATACCTCAACTTTCTGCAATGCATCTGTGGGTTCAGGAGGTGGTGTACATGTACGTGATCGTTCCTTCGAGGCAGAAGTCAACCCCAATCTTTCCCTCTGCTCCAAGTGGTTACCCTTTCTTTGTACTGGATCGTCTGCACAACCATCGAAGTCTTAAACCAAAAGTCATAGTCTCATAGAAAACAAGGCTAAAACCCTACATCATTCTAGACACGTTCCACGAGTGAACATTAATGGATAACAATAAGGCGGACAAAATGACGAACCTTTGACGATTATAGGGCCTGTTATCGGGCGAGTTATCTTAGGCTTCCATGTCCTGGAGAATATGCCCCCAAGACTTCCCAAAATCTTCTCACTCTAAAATCAATAAGAATCAAATTTGAGACCCTAAATTGTCAATAGCAGAAGCATATTATAACTATAATCCCATTTATAGTGATATTGGTGTTTGGTATAGTTTATTGTTTTGATATCATTTATTACTTTTTGTAGTTGATTTTCAGAAGAATATAAATATCTAACATGTTTTCTAGTTGTTATTGCCTAATTCAAATTTAGACATGCCCCACTTGGGTCGAATGGATTTAAGTGTGTGTGCATGTGGCTTAATAATAGTCCCTTAGTTTATGAATAAAGATCTTTGGGAGTTTTTGTCAAAAATTAAGGAACAAAAAGCATTTTTAAACATTCCCTAAAATATCTCTGTTTCTCTCTCCCTAAAGATGAAATAGTATCAAATTAACAACAACAACAAAAAAAAAAGATGTTTCAATCTTTTAGACAAATCATAGGAAAATATTATGGGATAGGGGCAGGGATAAAATTGGAACAATTATGTATTTCATTCGAAAAGGACAAATAATTTGTTACAAGATCAAACCTCCAAAAAGACAATTATTCAGAGACCGAGGGAGTAATAATTTTAAATTTTTATATATATTTAATGGTTAAATTTTCTGTCTCATATTATTAAAATTTAAAAATAAGTTCCAGCCCGTCGGACCTACGACCGGGCGCATTATTATTAATTCTCACACACCTTAATCCCCAGAATTGGCCCACTACTAGTATATAAAAATCTATCAACCACCAGAAACAAGTATAAACAAATTTGATAAAACATACTCGACTAAGGTCGTGGTCCATGTCAGCAGCAACCACATGGGTCCTCGTAATTTGCTCTCCCTGTTGATGCAACATGACCAAAGTCTTAGTAGCATCTTCTCTTATGTCCTCAGCAATCTTGAGACAGCTGTTGACCGTCTTTGTAGTCTCTTCAGCTTTATAAACAGCATAATTTTCCAGTTCCTGCACGGTCTGATTTTCTGGTCCACCCGAGTCACGAAAATTATTCTTGTATCTGTTTCTGTCTGACAAAGGACGATAGCTTTGAGCAGACGAGGTATGTTTCGTCTCACCATCGTCAAAAGGATTTGTGCTCTTAAACAGAGAAGGTTCTGAAGATGTTCTACTGGAGGGTTTAAGGGTTTGCTCATTATTATCTAACTCATCATCAGAATCGAAAGGATTAGTACGGGAATTTACAGGAAGCCTCGGAGGAGTCGAGTTATGTTTAGAAAGCCCGTATACAGGAGACTTCTTAAGACCAGACATTCTGTACAAGCAAAGTAATTTGAAATTTACCTGAAAATTAGAAAAAAGGAAATTACATCAATAATAAAAAATAAAAAATACATCCTTTGTTAATAATTTTTCTTGCTCATAGCGAACATCGATAACATATGGCCTTCACCATCACATATATTTCTTTTTTCCCTTTTTTTTTCTAAAATTAATTTGGCAACAATTATATAGGAGATTCAACCCTGAAACAAAACATTCAAAAAGGCACCCCAAATCATCTTCATTTCATCTGAATAACTAGGCATTATATTATAATTTCGCATATGCATAATCAGAGCAAGAAACAAAGAAAATAGGGGAAAAGGTTCAAATATAGTACGAATACTTAAAAACCTAAATCGACAATATGATCAAATTATCTAGAGCAGCATATAACCTAGCAACTGAAAATAAAAGTACAAATTACAAATTCAACCCAACAAATGTAACAGAATGACCTGCGCACATACTAAGAGATCTCATAGAATAGGAAAACGAAGATGAATCGGCAGTAAATATACAAATTCGAAGCGATGTTATATTAATTCAATGCGAAATTTCTTGAACAATCCCAGAAGCCTAACTCAAGTTTAATTCAAATAAGTAAAAGTTTAGAAAGATATCGAGTAGGAATACCTTGATTTCAAAAGAACAGATAATCTCCTGTATCGGGTAGAGCTCCGAGAGTAACGCCCCTGTCTAAGATAAAATTCAGCCAATCTAGAGCGAGAAATTTGAGAGAGAGAGGGAAATAGATTTTTGAAGTGGTTCAGTTAGAAAAACGAATAAATAAATAAATAAATAAATAAATAAGATGCTTCTTGACAATGGATTAGACAACAAAATTTTTGTTGGAATTTGAATTTGTTTGTGTATTCTACATTCTATTTCATACTCTGTACAGCATGTTTATACGACTAATGTGTTTGAAGAAAAATGGAATTTGAATAATTTTCAAGTTGAAGCATTACGGTAGTAAGGATGAGTCTAATAAAAGTCTGTTTCAGATATTTTGGTTAATATCATCATTTCATTGTAAAATACTAAAATATATTAGTTTTTTTATTATTATTATTTTGATCAACTAATTCAATTCTTACGCTTTATCACATAATTTATTTACCCCTTAAAGTTGAGTTTTGCATATTGTCTTAGGAGGGTTGTCCCTAGTGAAATATTTAGTTGGAATCTTGTCACATGTAGGTCATGTTGGGGTAAAATTATAATTCACTCAAATTTATACTAATTTTATTGCACTTCATCTTTTGAACTTCGAAAGTTTCACACTTTTTACCACTTTCATTTTAAGAATATCATTTGTATGTATATATACACGTTTTTTTTTATCTCATTTTTATTATTATTCTAAAACTAAATAAAATTTAAGAAATTGTTTATTTCAATGAACTATTTTTTTCAAATTACCGTTTACTTCATAAATATACTTATTAGTTTTCAAAGAAAAGAAATATGAAATTAATATAAATCTACTTTATCAAATAATAAATAAAAATGCATGAAAATTTATTAATATTAATAACAATGATTCTAAGTTGCCCTACATGTTCTCCTAGGATGCTATTGATTCAAGTAGTTTTGGTTAATTATTTTTTTACCCTTTTAACACCTTTTTAAAGCGTTTGATCAAATCACTCGCATTTCCTCCGCTCCTTTTGGTTGTGTTGTCTCTTTGTCGACATATTAGTGAATGAATTTGTTGAAAACTATTTAACAATGATTTGTTATTTTTTAGAAAAATGTGAAAGTATAATTGGTAAGAAAAAAAAGTGGATAACTATTGTATTATCTGAAAGTTTTTGGTAGTCGATCACACTTTTTAGTGATATTTACTTTAGCGGAACAAATTTGATTTATTTTATTGTATCCCATCATTTTAGGTTTTTTATCTTAAAAAATCTTTAAATAGTAAATGAAAGGAGTGGAGAGTATGATGCCTTGAAATCATTATATATTATGTACTTTTCTCATAAGTTAATACCTCGTGGTAATTGACATTTGTATGCATAAACCGCGACAAGCAAATTCTTAACCGGATAGCATAACCAGACTAAATACAAAATCATACAATTTTCTTCCGGGTTCGAAATATCGCATTGTTATTCCAGATCCTAAGGCCTTTTTGTTCTAGGATTGGAATATCGGATTGTTATTAAGACCGAATAATCATTTATTCTAAAATTTAAAAATCAAATATTTAACCAATAATTTACTATAACTAAATAATTAAATATTACTAAATACAATATTATATATAATACAACACCATTCACTTTTTATATATGATTTGATATCAAATTCAATATAATAATACATTATCATCTACTTTTCAAACATGATTTAACATCTACATTAAAAAAAAAAAAAAAAAAAAAAAATTGAATCTTATAACAAATGAGAATTTTTACTATTCACATAATTCTAAATACAAATATTTTGGAATAATGAAATTCAAGATTTCAACGATGTTAATCCAAAAAAGCCCTAATATTTTTCTAATTTGGAACACAATTTTACAGCTCCCAAGAAAAATTGTACAGCAATCTCTTCCCATTCACCAATGAACTTCAAGGTAATCCTACATCATACATAACAATGGTCCCCTCATTTGATTATTCCAGCACGAAAGTATGTATATACTTCTCAACAACTATAATGCTCTTTGGCAACCCTAATCAAGTTTATCAAAATCCAATGTATTTTCTGCCAGACAAAAAATCAACTGGAAACAAAATATTTTCCAGGAAAAAATTCTAAAAATAATCCTATTGGCAAAATCCAAACAAAACCCCACATCTCAAAATAAATAACAATATGATAGAGAAATATTCCTTCACCAATTCGTAGAAATTCCAATTTTCCCCTCAACCAAGCTAAATTAATTTATGAATGCGAGATCCCACACTTAAGCTCGGATAACCTGAATGAATTGGAGACTGAGACGAAGGCACCTGCAGTAAAGTTGTATAACAGTTAGTTTCTATAGTAAGCCCAAATAAAATTAAAAAAAAAAAAAAAAAAAACCTAGAGACACAAACCTCGAACAAAGATTTTCACATGAAGGAAGGGCTCTTCTAATTTTGAGGATTCATCGTATGTTTCATTGGTTCCGAACAACAAGGTCTTGAGATATGATGGATTTCTGCCGTTCTTTTTGCAATCTTCATTACAAAATAAAAAAGTTAGTTGATAATTTTGAAACTTTGCTTGCTTGGATAACAGAGAGGATCTAATTGCCACTACCTGAGCCTCCAATTCAGCTATTCTATGCAAAGATATTTGTTCAACACTTGCACGGCGTTTGCACTCTTCCTCGAGCATGAGTGTCAGTTGATACCTTAACTCAGCCATTTCCTGAGCTAAATCCTCTGCTTCTTCTTTTGCTTTCAACTTTTCCTCTCTTAGTTCTTCCTAGAAAATGTTCTCGTTACTCATTAAGTTTGCAGGGAGTTTGACAGCTATATAAGTTATATTTGTAAAAAATAAAACCAAAGAAATAATAATAATTAATAGGGATAATTACAAAACTATTCTCAGGGTTTATGGTATTTACAAAACCCCCGTCTAACTTTGAAAATTTCAAAAAATACCCACTCAACTTACATTTTGCCCCAACCGTTTATTGACTTGGCGAAATTAGCTGACGCTGTCAAATATATTACAATTACACCCCACAACTTTTCACAATATTACAAATAGCCCCATTTTTTACGACTATTTGTAATACTTAGAAAACTTGACTACTTGAGGGATGTAATGTAAAATGTAAGGCGGAAATTTGAGATTATATGTTCAGAAAATTTGAGGGATATAATTGTAAAAATATTTGTTGGCGTCAACAATTTCAGTAAGCCCACTAACGGCAGATGCAAAATGTAAGACGGGTGTAACTTCAATCTGTAATTATCCCTAATAAATAGAATTAAATAATGATATATATATATATATATATATATATATATATATATATAATATTTTATTTTCCTGCTGAATTTCAACTATGCTATGACTTGACCACTTGATGTGTCCATATAGGTAGAATCAGAATTTAGAAAAATTAGAACATGATCAAAGGGGATAACTGTTTACAAAGGATATTGTGCAACATACCTTGAGTCGTCTTACAAGAAGTTCATAGTCATCGATCTGGCGTGACATTTCAGCCATCTTGCTCCGTAAATCTGCATCCGTTGCTCTCGAAATGGCAAGTTTAGAAAAGAGTGGGCCTAAGATAATACCATTTGTGCTGCAAGTGTAGGTTAAAAGAAGTTCAAATAAGTTAAAGATGCACTACCCAGATTATAATACCAGCGGTTTTAAAGCTCGTGCCTAGCGGATGAAATATATATACACTGAGGATAACTAAAACTTTGTTATTCAGATAAATGCTACAATGCAGATAATAAAAAGCTGAATGATCAAATGACAAACTTCACACTGAGGTACAAACACACACAAAAGCGTACAGGTTTACGCATACCTCATATCTTTGTCTGGTAAGAAGGACTGGTTATCAGATTCCCGCATCGACTCATGAAATTGGTTTTCTCTCAAATCATTATTTTCCTTTACTAAGCTCTGGATCACCTTATCTGCATCCAGATAACGAGCCTCAATATCTTGAACCAACTCGTTCAACCTGGAATTTTCTTGAGCTTTTTCTTCCAGCAATTTCTTAGTTTCAAGAAGATTTTGCTCCAAGGAAATTGACTCCAGCTTTGTGCTCTCTATTTCACATTCATATTCCAATGCCATAGACGAAATCGATTCCTCCAGCTTTTCGACCCGTGATTCTGAATAGCTTAGTTCCGAGTTCCTCATGTTCAGTTGATCCTGCAGGTAATCTGTGAGAAATTTTATAATTGTTCGAGTAAAAATAATTAAAATTAAAAAAATAAAAGGCAATGGAGAATATTTATGCAAAGTTCATTAAATATATACATGCCATCACCTATTTCTTGGCTGCAATTACTGAGTTCTCGTTCCAAATCTGCAATGCGTTTCTTGTCTTCTTCATGGGATTCGGATATTGCCTTAACATGGAAATCCAGTCTCTACATTAAAGAAAGACATAATTCAGAGTCTTTGAGACTAATAACATCAAAATTCAGTTTATTCTTTATTTGCTATGCATTTTATTAAACATTTTCAGCCAATGGGTAATCCAAAATCACTCCCAAGTACCTTACACTTATTAAATAAACATTTCAAATCCGAGAAAGACAAAAAGGAAGTTCACCGAAGAGATTTCCCTGAATTTTACACTAAATTATGTAAATTGTAAGATGTTTTATAACCTTATGATATAAGAATGTAACTTAGAAAGAGAAAAGGTAATACTCTGATTAGATCAAAGCTTTGGGACTTTGAATCTCTTAGCAACTCTTTCTCCTTTGTCAGCTGTATCAGAGAAAACAAAGACCAAGTATTAAATGACTAAGAGACCATATAACTGGGATGCAGTGAAAAAGGCAATCATAATTAAGCAAATGATGGCATTGTACCATGAAAACTCAAAGCATCTTATATTTAAGTTGTTTCACTTTGTCAATTGCTTATTCTTACAGTTGAGCGGATGATCAGAAAATAAAAAACCAACATCACAGCACAAGACTAATGAAATGTATCTTAATCTTTGTTGTATTTGTTGGCTTGCTGTTCAGGTTTCAATTTAACCAATCAAATTGAGAACATGGATTTACCTCCTTAAATCGTTCCCTGATTTCAGCTAAATCATCTTCATCGAGAGAACCGTCATTAGCGCCACTTGATCGACCCGACATCTGCAAATAATTAATTCAATACAAGCATATACACCCACAGAAATGAGAAAATATAAAATGATTCTTCTCTTTTTCTTTCTTATTTTCTTTATTTCCTCATTGAAATTCACATAAAGCTCACATAAAGAATAAATTGTTTGAAAATCACAATATAGAATTACATAGAGCAATCTCACACACACACACACACACAACAAAAAAAAATGCTACTAAGAAATTGGTCCTTGATCAAATGTTTAGAACAGAATAACACTCATGAATCACAAACCCAGAACCTTAATCCTACCACAGTAAAAAGCTAGAGAACGAAAATGGAGAAAAAGACATTGAAAATAAGGTTTAAAGATTTGAACAGAAAGGCGATAAAACATTTCTATAAAACGCTTCATGGAGGGAGTTTTTACCAATAGATAATAAAAAAAAATGAGCAATTGTTTGCGGAAAGAATAAACAGATTCTGGGCGTTCGAAAACACGAATTTGTATACCGTAATGAAGAGCTTCAAAATTTGAAATCACGAAGTTGTGGATTTTCCTTTGCGATTTTTACTTGAGGAATTGCGAATTTGATTCAGGTCTGTTTTTCGATAACATTTAGACATTCATGATGCTCGACGGTGGGCAATAAGGATGCTGGTAGAATTAGTCCCTCCATTTCAAAGATAATTTAGTGTAAAATTTTTGTTTCACGATATATCGTTTTACTTTTTCCACGCAAATTTAGGAGAAGGGAGATAAAGAAAAAAAGTAAAAATTAAATTAAAAATTGAGATATTTGAGAATAGGAGAAGAGAGATAAAGAAAAAAGTAAAAATTGAATTAAGAATTGAGATATTTGAGAAGAGAGGGAAAGAAAATTGTAAAAAGTGAATTGGGAATTGAGAAATTTGAGTAGAAGGAGTAAGATAAAAGGAACGAAAATAAGATTTTTAAATATTTACTCATTTATTTAGGTTACTTAATAAATATGTTTTTTTTCAAAACGACTTATATTATAAAACAGAGGGAGTATGTAATAATGTGAATGTTTTGTAGACATGTTTGGAAAATTTTATCGGGGCGCGGATATATGAAAAAAAATATATTATTAGTTGACCTCAATTATAAAAATATTCTAATTTTTTTTTAAATAATTTTATTTTTACTAAATCAACCTCATAAACACTTTATTTTACGGCTAGATGTACCTGGGTGCTAGGTGCACACTGTAAAAGATATATGTGATGATATATACCAGTTATACGTGATGATAATATGTGGTAGTCATACGTAATGATATGTGATAAAAATTTAGAGTTTATGTTTATTTTTTATTTTAAGTTTAGTTTTACATTTTAGGGTTTAGTTTTGCATTTTTAGCGTTTTAATTTTCCATTTTAAGGTTTAGTATTTCATTTTTTTTTTATATAATTCCTCATTTTAGGATCCCGACAAAAATATATAATTTTATCAGTTATATGTGATAATATGTGTTAATTATATGTGATGATATGTGATAGAAATTTAGGATTTAAAGTTAAATATTCAATTTTAGTGTATAATTTTTTATTTTAGGGTTTAATTTTTCGTTTTAGGTTTATATTTTTTGTTTTAGGATTTTAAATTTTATTTAGAATTTTAATTAATTGTGATGATATGTATCAGTTATATGTGATGATATGTGTCGGTTATAGGTGATGATATATGTCAGTTATATGCGATGATAAATTAAATTACTAAGGTGCACCCATGTGCATGGTATAATGACTCTCATTTTACCCCATATAATATAATATAATAATAAAAATAAAATAAAAGTAATAATAATAAGATAAAAGTCAAAAAAGAACAAAAAAGCAAAAGGAAAGGAACTCGGCCGATTAAGGAAAAAAACTGAAATCATGGTCCGAAATCTGAAGATCAGAGCCTTCCCCTCCGCCCCTAAAACCACCAAAAACTCCTTCGCCTCCTCCAGTAGTAACGACTCCTCGTTGCCTAAATCGTCGTCTTACCCCGACAAGCGCCGCCGCCGCCGAGATGCCCGACCTCCGCCAACGGTCGGTGCATAAGCCACCCGTCGAGGCTGCGGGTGTACCTAATATTGGTGAGAAAGTCACCGGAAAAGTTCCTTATAGGTATGTGTATCCGTGTCAGTATCATCACCACCACGGCCACGACAATGGTTCAGAGTTCAAAGTTCTTCGGCACACAGCTCTGCTCCACACACTTCAATCATTTCCAATTTTATTTATGATTAGATATATGTCAGACTTAATAGTCTCACAAGATCAATCCTATAGCTACTCAAGTCTCACATAGCTACCTCTAGTGTGAGCAATCTCCTTGTAGGCTTCAAATTGTTGAATTCCTAACAATCGCGACACCAAAGCATCGTTTTTCTCCTCCAATTGTTCTCCTGTAAGCTCCACATGATTTCTTAAAATCGATAAACCAGTTAAACAATAAACGTCATCCAATGTGATGGTCATCTCCACAAGCATGTGAATGTGTTGGTTTCCGGATGCCAACGTTCAACAAACGCACCTATCAAAGTTCCATTTTGAACGGGATATGACATATCTCGTAAGGGAAGAAGTTCCGAGCGCTTAATTAATCTTCTGAACTGTTCAGTTTCGAGTTCTGGAACTTCCCACTGAGACAATTTTAATGAATGGCACTACAATCTCAAAATATCTCGTTCGACACCAAACCATATTTTTGAGGCAACATGTGTCGGAAAACTAGACAACAAAGTGATAATTTCAGGATCTTCAGGATGAGTAGCCTAGAGTATCTCATCCTCAGCAGGAACAGTTGTACACCAAGCTCTTCCACCCTCTCCAACCTCTTCATTTGATGTATGTGGCTCTTCCATATTTCCAAAATCTACATTTCTTTGCCCCCGATTTGATGGGCCCAGACCTCGTTGCCTCCTAATCGATGTCGTTGGTCGTGTTATAATTCCTTTCGCATCTCCTTCATCAATAACTGGTTGGACAAACAAAAAAAAAAAAAATTAAATACGAGGCATGTATTAATACTTGCCTTTCTAGGTTCTAAAATAATATCGGAACAGGTGCAAGTTATGTGAAACAATGTCTTCGAAATTATCTCCAACACAAGTGGGTTCGAAATATCAATTCAAACACATTGTCTCTGTTCGAAACAAATATTAAAACATAACATTATGTTCGAAATTTTAGTTTGAATAAAGTGGCAACGTTCGACTATTATTTTCAAATTGAGGCATAGTGTTCGAACTAAAATTTCGAACGTCTTCGTTTTCAACATTTATGGCAGAAATTGTTCGATTGATATTCATGAACATGGCAATATGTTCGAAATCACCGGTCGAACAGATGGCTGTGGTTCGTATAACAAGAGTCGAACACGACAATTTCTTTCAAAAAATTTAAACTCTGACTAAATCATTGAATCAAACCCAATGAGAAACTTACCCCTTAAGTTTGATGGCTCACCCCATTCCATTTTTTTTCTAAGTAAATTATTGTGGATTTTTCCAAGCAAATTTGTTATCTCTTTTCCCCCTTCTTTTCCTTTATGTTCTTCTTCCGCGTTTTTCTTCTTCAATGGTCTCTCTCTTTCTCCTTAAATTTCTTTCCTTTTTCTTTTACTCTTATTTTATTATTATTCTTTTTGTTTTATTTTTATTATTATATTATTTAATATATCGTATAGGGGTAAATTGAGAGTGTTTGTGGGGTTGATTTAGTAAAAAATAATGCATATTAAAATCTTTTGATGTGTTCTTATCAATTGGGGTCAACTAAACTAATAATATTTTGGGTGCATATATCCACGTCCTATTTATTATTGTTTTTTTTTTCCGGTCGACGATTGAATATCACACGGTTCCCTAGTTTGATGGTTTTCCGCTGGTTCTCTGCGATTAAACCGAGGTTTTGGCCGAACCGATAGAACGACCTGTTCGGTCCGGTCCGAATTAAACATTGGAATTAACTGTCCCCGGACCTTTTTACACCCCAATAGGAACCAATGAAAACTCAACTGGAACTTATTGATCAAGATTACACGATATCGATAAAATGATCGCCAGCTACAGGACAATTTTAGAATCAGGTTAGCATAACAAATAACATTTTTCGATGAGAGTGATAATATGTGATTACAGAGTTATGAAAATAGTGAGCTGCTAGCGGTGGGGTAGAGGCGAGTTTGGCGGGACGCGAGAGTGCCTGAATCTCTCTCATCCGAATTTGTTTAGGTATTTGTCCTCCACAATCCTGAAACTTGAAACAGCTATAGCCTGCTTGATTAAGGAACGTTTTCTTTTCCTGTTTTTCTATAGTTCCCTTTTTGGTTCTGATTGTTGGATTTGTTGACAAATCAGGATCTAATTATCGAAGTTCTGAAACTCGTGGAGATGAATTGGGCTGCATGTTAGATTTGGGTGGTTATCATAGAGCTGAATTTGTGCTAGCTTTATTTATTTGCGGCTATTAATTTTGGAACATGTAGTGAAATTTCACTTTTATTCTTTCTGATAAGTCATGAATGATGGTACAATGTGTAGATTATTGCCTAGAATTCGAATACCCGATATTCGAGATATGTTTAGGTATGCTTGGGGAAGAAGCTGATCCTATTCGATAATTAGCTTAACTAAAACTGAACACACATTTGGAAATCCGGAAGGAACTAGGACATAAGAGAAGAGATATAAATGTAGGTAGCATCTTATGATATTGATTTTTCGTATTTAAATTGACCAATGATCTTATTACGTGGTTACATTGATAAGTGAGTTGATGAATATGATACATAAAATTAGGTTATAGGAGTAGTAGTTTTGTTTTTGGTACTTTGATTCCAAGGAACAATCTAGTCGTTGGTTGAAATCTCTAGAACTGGTACATATGAAAGTACCTAGTAATTAGGATGCATAAAGGAAACATGCTTGTTCAATATATGTTACGTGTAACAACATATTTATCATACCATATTGTCATTAATACGTTGGAGTGCATAGATGGAATTGAGATACTTATGTTATTCTTGTATTCTTATTTTACTGCAGAACCCCTAGTTTGGTTGGTATGTTATTCAAACAACATCAAGTTTGGGAAGGATTTTCTATTCTTTCCCCTCAACATTTGAAGCATGGATGAAAACTGCATGTGGTGATGGCGAATATCATTCTTTCGGGTGTGCCTCTTGTTTTGGTGCAAGGCTGATCCTGGTATGGTTGAATGATAGCTCACTCCTGTATATTCTACTTTGATTCTATGATAGTCAACGTTTAGAAAAGCTAAACTTGCACTATAAACAAATATTATCAAATTATCTAACTCAGTAAGCTTTGTTGTTCAACTTCTAATTATATGATCCTCCAGATTCAAGCAAAATCATTTTTGAGGCTGGAAGGATTTTGATTTCATTGCTGTGCTCGAGTTTGTTTGGTTTTGATTTTTCATTTTGTTAACTTGTGACTTCCTAAAGTTAGTTCCTTAAGTTAGGTCCATCGTGTAGTTGGGTTTGCGGCATAGTTGAAAAAGGTGAGAGGCGCACCTAGGCGCAAAGCCTTCTGGAGCCTGAGGCGCAAGGCGCACGGCTAGGCGCGCGCCTTTTGAACAAAAGGCGCAAAAATAAAAAAAAATGAAAAATATATTAACTTTGTTTTTAGATTACAAATAAGCAACTACATTGTGAAAATAGTTATATTACAAAAACAAATTATTCATGGTAACCCAAAAAAGCAAACTAAACATTAAACATAGAAGTTATAATAATTATTATGACACGATAACAACTATTATATTCATTTGGGATGTTAATAAGTATGAATAAGTTCCTAAATTAAAAAAAAAAAAAAAAAAAAAAAAGTTGACCATGTTTGCCAGGCGCGCCTAGGCGCAAAAAAGGCGCCACTAAGGCGCACAAAAAGGCGCCCTAAGGCGCAAAAAAGGCGCGCCTTTCGCACAGCGCCCGCCTTTTGACTGGATAGGCGTTTGGGCCATCGCCCTGAGCGCCTTGCGCCTTAGGCGCGCCTTTTTAAACTATGGTTTGCGGCAACTGGAAGTATGACAATGCACATAGACCATTTTAAGAATAACCACTATATAAGACTTTCACTTCAAGTTGTTGTTTCACTTTCACGTCAGATGCACACCAAATGTATATTTTAAAGCAATGAGTAAATCGATTGGAGGAGGAAAGTACACATTTGGTATGTATATATAAACAATGAAAGCATGTTGAAGAAACGGACTCAGTGCTTGGTGTTGTTTTGTAGTTTCTGAAATAGGGTTTGGGGAAATGGGTGACACTTTATACGGTAGATATTTTTCTCCCTTATATATGTTTGTTCAGTATTTTTTGATATTGATTTTTGTTTTGTATGTTATACATTACCATCTTATTAAGATGAATAAAGAAACACATATATTGTATTAATGCAATGACTGGAAGATGTACATATCTGGATATTTATTTATGTAATTGTTGACATTTGTATGCAGATATATGTAAATATTTGTTATAATTGGTACACACACACATATATGTGTGTTTGCATGAGTGTTTAGAAAGGAATGTTTACAGTTTTTTTAATAATACTGAAGGAGTTGAAAGACTTCTTTTTGGAGTTTAATGTAGGTTTCATTTTTGGAAAAAAAATCATCCTACCCCAACATTTGTGTTAGCTTCTATCGCGTGTTGGACATTTAGAATCTTAGGTTTCAAGTAATTATGAATCTGACCTGGGCTTATTTTTCTTATCTCCTGTCCGTTTCCTTGTTTTTTTCCCGTTTCTGGTTTTGTTTTGCCGAGGAAACTCGGGAGTTCAAATTCACATTTTAGTTTTGGCTAATTCTCTCAACATTAATGGGTTACTTTAATTTGGTCCATATCATTAAATGCTAACACAACAATTATACGTAGATCCTATGTTTGTTATCTATTGTATCCTTATCTACGTATCTTTGCCCATGCAACATAGACTGTGAAATTAGATCAGCACACTTGATACGCCTGTTCCCAAAACAAAAGTTCATAATGCTAGAGAAAGTTTCCATGTAACATCTCATCTTAGTTAATGAGCGAAGAACGCGTAGTTTTGATTCCAAACACGGCTTGGATAACACGAAACACATATTAGATTTCCCAGTGCAAATTCAGTTGCATCCTTTATTGTATTGCATTAATTGTTTCCATGCATATACTTTTACGAATATAATTTTGTACGTGATGGATAGGCAATGGAATGCAATACTAAATTCTGCACAACTGGCGTCTCTCCTCTTCCTATATCTCTACAATCGCTTATAACTTTATAAAAACAAAAATTTACAGGAATCAGAAGAGTTTTTGTTAACTAGTTAGGTATTAAAATAGCCTTGTCCAATGACATAAGAGAACTATAACATGCTAAACCAGAAATTGGAGAAGTGGCTCATTGTCATTGGAATCTTGAGCTGCCGTGGCATGTCCATGTAACATAAAATTTTGAGGCCTTGAATCATATGATTCTTCTATGTTTGTCTACCCAGTCTGTCAATTTTCATTTCTGATACGATAAAGCCAACTCTCAAATTTTTGTCACTTTTATTTTGGATATCTACCTGTGCTTTGTGAGTCGTTTGAAACCTTTCATAGGAACCTATCTCTTGTAACATTTCTAAACAGGTTATAGTAGTCAATGATATTTCAGCCTTTTGCTATCTTAGGGGTATTTATCTTCTTGTTGAGTTTTTTTTTTTTTTTTTTAATATCGCTTGTTTTGTCTTTCTTTTTATTCTTACCTCCTCTTTTGCGGACTCGTAAAGTGGTGAGCTGTGTTCCCTTCAACACAAGGCTCATGCCTTGTGCTACCTCCTACTTCTCCATTTCTTTTTGGTTATAAAATATGCATGCACTGTTGAAAACACTAGGGCCATATTGTTATTATTATTTATTTATTTATTTAAAATTTATTCAATGTACATCTAATTGAAGTACAACTGTACAAGATATCCATCTTACATAAATTTCACATTTTCTGCACATCACCACCATACTTCAACTGCAGTCATTTAGATTCTGGGTTTTGAAAAAAAAAAAGACCTAGGTCTTGAGTCAAATGTAACATAATATGATTTTTATAAAGCTCACCATCACTACCACTTCACACAGAATTTCTTGGAAATAGTTGAATCCTAAACATGTGGTGATAGATGCTATCACCAATCATGAAATAGTAGGTGACATAAACGGCCAGAGCTACATGAAAACACTAAAATGACATATCAACTATGATTCAGACGATCAAATGTCACGTTTTGGGTCACTCTTCACAAATCATGCCCCTCTCGAATGATCAAATGTCGCACTCATCTTTTCTTTGATAATTCATGATTGGGTCAATTGCATGTAAAATCACCACCTTTGTTCAAATTGCAAAATAAACCAAACCTTTTTAAATTTGTAAAAAAAAGACATCACCTTTAATAGTCTTTGCAAAACAAAGCATAAGTCAGTTCCGGTGCCAAAATTCCCACGTGCCCGGCCATAATTTCCAGGTAGAATAAAATAAATCAATGAAAAACATTTCTTTTTCTTTTTCTATTTATTTTCTCCTCTCCTTTTTATTCAGTCTCCTGTATCTCACCCTCACGTCTCTGCAACTCCATCTCTCTTTGTGTCTATTTGAAACTCCCATCACACACCTGCAATTCCAAACACAAATTTCTACCCTAACCAACAACTCAAACATCAACCAATATCCACACATCCAAACTCCCCATTTCACAATACCAACCTCTTTCTCTTAGTCTTTCCGTTCCTGAACACACACCACGCCGGCGAGCGGCGAACAATGAGTCTTGGTCAAACGATGGCTAATCTCTGATCGGGTATAGATCGGTGGACTGATTCTGTGATAACAATTTTTTCTTTAACAGGTCCAATTGCAGCACTTAGAGAGTGGAATAATATTCTGAGCTGCTGGAATTGTATGTAAATTTAATTTCCTTTTGTTGAATCTTTGACGAGTATACAAAAATAATGTTCCGGGATTAAGAAGGAAGCTTACAGTGACTGAATGAATTTGAATTGATATGGGGGAGATGTCAAATCTGAAGGTAGTTTATGAAGGATGGATATGGAAAATTGTTTATTATTATTATTATTATTATTTTTTTTTTATCCCAAGTGGGAAAAATGGCCGGACACGTGGGAGTTTTGGCACTCATTTTGCAAAGAGTAATAAAGGTGATGTTTTTTCTTGCAAACTAAAAAAAGTTTGGTTTAATTTGAAACCTGAACAAAGGTGGTAATTTTATATGCAATCAACCCTTCATTATTCACATTTGTTTTTGTTGATTTGATTTAATAATGAGTGTTTATCTTAGCTAAGTTATGATCGAGCCAATCTTGCTTGAAATGTCACATACATTTGGCATGTTCAAACATAAGTTATGCTTTCAACAAGCCCAAGATTTTCAGAGTAAAGGATACATTTGAATAGTGAAGGCAAAGATGTAGATGTTAACCGTTCAAAAGGTGTTAAACTCATGCATGGTATATCACATTTTTTTATTTTCTTCCTGGCCAGAGTTAATGGTAACTATAATTATCATAGTGGCGTGAACATATATTTCTCCCTTTATGGTGGTAGTTATTGTGCACGAAAGGGTGGAAAAGGAACAGTGCCCATGCCTTGATCATCAGCTGTAGCAATGACCTTCGGACGTGTTGCAAGTTATGGAGCAAAGCCCTCTCAAGAAGTGAAATCTAAGACGAGAAGTTCTGTTGGATCTGTTAGGTATGTGCATATTTCGTAACGTGTAGCCGTTGATTGGTTTGCTGCAAGGAAAAAAAATATGATAGTCTTGTCTGCTATAAATGAGCTTTAAATTAAGTTGTTTCAGAATACTCATTGAGGAATATCAAAAGTTGATTTGCCAAGAAGAATGCTGCTAAGAAAATTATATTGTTCCTTCAAAGCAGAGTATCTAGTTACATAATGGTTAAGTGTATTTAGGAAATCCTGATTCTGGTTTCTCTTTTGCCTTCAAAAAGGACTCTTTGTGCTGTTGCCTATTGTGAAATTAACTTCTTTTTAGGGTCTTCATTTTTGAAATTTGCCTTTAGAAAATAGACTACACTTTTTTTGCATCTCATATTGAGCTAGTCTGTTCTGTTTTATGCTATGAAATTTTTTGTATATGTCATGCGACAGTTCTACAGCTATAGAAAAATGCACAACACAAATTTTCTCACTGAATATTCATTTTTAGTTGATTCTGTTGTGATAGTTATACCACCTCTATCTTTATGTAGCGAGGAACAAAGACTAATTGATAAAAGTATATACCCCGTTTTGGTTACAACTCTGTAGTTGAGGCTTAAAATTTACTTAGGCCGAACATCTTTTCCCCGTGTACTGGATTCCATTGCATGGTTAAGTGTATTTATTAAAACAAGTAAAATTTGTGCGGAAAATGGAATATCTAGTTCAAAACTTAATGGCACTATAGTTGGTTTAGTATCAAATTTAACATTCACACGATCATCGCATTTAACATGGTTCTAGATACTGCAGGATGGAGTGTTTTGGAAAAGTCGTGCTTAAATATTTTTTCAGATAAACTTGTAAAATTAGTTTTTTAATTTTTTTAGTATTTGAGATATGAGTATGTTGTCGAAATATTCCTGACATGGTTATTTAGTGTTAAGAGAAACTAAAAACTAGGTGGCCATATAACTAATTGAAACATTGCAAAAAATGTCTTACTAACGCACAATTTTAGTGAATAAGTTTTTGATGATATGATTTACAGAAATACAGTGAAATTGAGGTGATAGTGATACATAGATCTGCGGGCATGATAAAAGTGGTCATGTACAAAATATTAATAAATTTAAAATCTATTATTCATAGTAAGTATTTAAACTGCCTTTGAAATAACTTATTTGAATTTAGCATTTATAGTGCATCCTGCTTTGCTGATTAAGAATACCTATTTTAGTAATATGTTGAATAGGATTTTGACTGGTGGATTACAACCATGCGAAAATTTTAATTTTTTCTAAAAATGGGTTAATTAATTTGTTACTAAAAATGCCCCAAATTTTTATTTTTACAGCTATAAACTTCAAGCCAAAGTCTCTACAGTATACACCAAAGAAAATCAAACCCTAAAAACCAAAACCCTAGTTTTCTCTCAAATCCTTGATAAAGATGGCCGAAAAAGCTAATTACCATGCTCCAGAGCCACAACCTCAACTTACTGATGAAGAAGCTGAGATCCAATCTCTTTTGTGGCCATTTTACAACAATACTGAACCACAAACCTTGCAAGATATAGGTTTTGATTTAAATATAACTCCTGAATTGATGTATCTTTTCGTACCTTTTTCTAGCGACTCTGTGCACGATGTGGCCAGTAAATGTGTGCAACCTGTGTCTAACCATGAGCTGCAACCACCCTCACGAGTGCTGCAGATCGATGCAACAAATGACTCTTCAGAGGTGAATGGCTGTTCAAAGGTAAAAAGAAAAGACAGAAAAAACCATGTTTGAATGGCGCTCAATGAAATATATGTATTTTGTGATGACGGTTTTTGTTAATTTATTTTCTAGGAACCATTTAGGATGCGAGAGAAAAATGGAGATGGTTCCGGGGTTAATCGCTCACCAGGTGTTAATCACTCTTCAGAGGTATGTAGAAGAGATAAAGCCAAGTCTGAATGGAGCCAAATATATGTATTTTGACTGAAGATTTTTGTTAATTTCTTTTTCAGGAACCAAATTGGATACAAGGAAGAGTTAAAGATGGTTCTGGTGTGACTTCTGAGGCAGCAGATCCCGCCTTAGAGGTGAATCACACTTCAGAAAAAGATAAAGCCAGGTCTAAATAGCCCATTGAAATATATGTATCAAGTGATGGAGCTTATTGTTATTTTTTTGTTTAGGAACAAATTASGACTTTACGAATGGGTGATGGTTCGGGGGAGACATCTGAAGCAAAACAGGTCTGTCCTTTCTCTAATTGCATTTTATTGATGCTGCATGGGAAAA